>CM046442.1:40586020-40829136 GCA_025506515.1 Flaveria trinervia
GTTTCTTATGATTAACAGCTGATGAAGAAGGAGATGGTGCTGAAATGGATTCCTTGATTTGGGCTTGGAATTACTTTTCAGTGGTTTAATCACAGGTGCATCTAGTTGGTTAACTCTCCCCAACAAATGCTGAACCATCATAACAAGTTGTCTTTGATTTGTAGCCAAAGCTTTCAGCTCTTGTGACATATCAGTACTTGTGTATGATGAGTTCCTGTGACCCACCATTTCCTCCTTGAAATTCACAGACTTAGTCTGATGTTTATCATGAGGAGCACTATCAGCTGTTTTATGATAAACCCTATCCTTCTTTTTGGATTTGGATGAAGGCTTAGGTTTATCACATTGGGATGACTGTGGTACAAACTTGGTCTCAAACTCATTTTTCATTTCATCCATCTGGATTTTAATGAGCTTATCTTTGTTGAGTTTGGAACCCTTTCTGTACCAACATTCATCAGAAAGATGAATGAATTTACCACATATTTCACATGGCTTATTCTTCATCTTGAATTAATCAACTGCTGATGTGGAAACTACTAAGGTGTGCTCTTCAGTACTTTCCTCCTTTCAGTACTTGTGTTAAGTACTGAAGGATCTGTAACAACTGAAGACTTGTTCTTCAGCTGTTCTCTATCAGCAGTTGTTAATCCTTTTCTTCAGCTGATTTGAAATGCTTTTCAGATGTTGTGTCTTTCCCTTCAGTGCCTGAGGTACTTTGAGGAACAACATCTGAAGTACTCAGCTTCACATGCTTATTAGTAGTTGACCCATTAGGCAATTGATTTGCTAGGTATCAACATTGATTTCATCTTCTGATTTTGGGTGATCACTTGAGGATGATACACATGATGATGTGGTTTGGAAATTACATTGACCTTCAGGTTTTACTATTGATTTTGGAGTAAAATCTGTAGGTGGTGCAATGTGGTTGTAACCTATTCCAAACTTCACATTCAAAGCAGATTGCTTGCTGAGCAGCATTTCAAATCCCTTGCAGGATGATACCCAGCGGTCACACTCAACTTGGGTACCTGCAAGTTCTTCTTTGAGTTCTCTGTGGTTCTCAAGAATGACCTCTAGCTTAGCCTTTTCATCATTTAATTGGCATTTAAGCTTATAAATCTCATCATCTTTATCCTTAAGGACAGACTCATATTCAGCTTTTCTTTTGGAAATAGTTTGCTCAAGCTCAAGATTTTGATTAATTAAAGCTATATTTGCCTCTCTAATAGAGATAAATACAGCTATGCAAGATTCAGAACATAGCTTGGCCTTAGCCTCAGAGGATACCTGGGTTATCTGTGATGAAGATGCATTGTAGCATGAACTCTTAGTAGACTCCAGGGCCATGAGAGCTAGATTCCCAAAAGGATGTTCACCACCATGTTGACCATCACCAGCAAATAATTGCTCATTACCAGAGAGATCATCTGGTAAACTGCTCCAGTCAACAACACAAGGGTGAAGAAGCTATGATGAGGTTGTGATTTAGATGATTGAGATGGTAGAGGCTCAGGTAAGGCTTGAGGTTGTTGTGCAATAAGAACTTGAACTTGATTTGGCTGAGGCATATAATAGCAGGGATATGGATATGACATTGGACCCTGAGGGACAAAATATGCAGGAGATATAAGTTATGAATGATGACCAGAACTAGCAGGATGTTGCCCTCTGTTTTGTGGACTATTGCTTGGAAAAGTCACAAAGGGTGCAGAGGAGTTAGATCCAGTTGATCTACACTCTCTTGCAAAGTGTCCAAGCTTGTGGCATTTGTGACACCTCAACTTACTCTTGTCAAAGCTAACTTTGGTTTTGCCAGAGAGTCCTGGAAATTTCCTACCAGTTCTCTTGTAGAACTTTTGAGATCTGATATTAATCAAGGCCATTTGGCTTAGAATATCCATCTCTTCTAAGTCATCATCAGCAATACCCTTTAAATCATCCATAATGAAACACAAATTGTCACTATTACAGCCTGACTGACTGTCAACACTAACAAATGCATGATCTGAACTGTTTGAAGAGAAATCTATATGCTCATCATAATTCCTTTCTGATGCAGCATATTCTGACCATGACCAACCAAGGCAGTGTTCCGTGATACAAAGTCATGAGTGAGCTTTCCTGATGATGCCAGTTTCCTTTTCTGCTCTATCTCTCTTCGAATGTAAGCAGTTTCCATGGAGTTGGGTGAGAGATAGGCTATCCAGATTTGCACTGGAGCGTAGGACGATGGTATATGTGTCCCATCTCTTAGGTAGTGATCTGAGGAATCTGTTGTTCATCTGACTATTAGTGTATTCATGTTTGACCATTTTCAGCTCAGAGATCAAACAAGAAAAACGCTCAAACTGTTGAGTCAGTGACTCACCCATCCTATGAGAGAATGTCTCATATTGTTAGGCAAGGATTTCTCTGTTGTTTGCTAGGACCTCATCTGTTCCACCAAATTGTTCCTTCAATGCATTCCAGAGGTCATGAGCAGTTTCATGATGCATAAGCCCAGAATAGATTTCATTAGGCAGAGCCATGGCCAGAATACCATGCGCTTTAGCATCAATCTCAAACAGTTTTCGATCCTCATCTGAGTATTGATCCTTCTTCTTCGGAACCATTTGGTTGGTTTCCGGATTGTTCACCATAGGCTTGTGTGGACCATGTACCACATATGTCCAACAACCTGAACTGTTAACAGACAGGTGATGAAGCATTCTTCATTGCCATATGTATACTCAGTCCTAACCAGCATCGGAGGCTTGGTTGAGGAACCGGTATTGTGAGGGTCATTAGAAGGAGTAGTCATTCTCAGATTCAACCAAATTCAATTAAGTTTTAACATTTTAAAACAAAACACAACAAACCAATATGAACCAAGGGAAAACTCAAACCAAATAACCGAAAGCAGCAGAAATTTAATGATCTATAACCAATTCTTGCAAATATGCTAATTCAATCAAACTTAGATATCGAAATAACAGTTTCAATAATCAATTGTTAGATCGATCAATGATTAACTAGCTCTGATACCATTTGTTAGATCAGTGATCTAAGTTTGATTAATTAGAGAGTATTGCAGCAGAATTCGAACAATGAATTAAACAAATTCACAAGAACACAATTGATATTCAATGTAACAGTACACGGTTATAGAAAGAGAGAATTCTGCAAAAGAAATATTTCATTCATATGCTTTCGTGGTGGCTCAATGTCACACGTTACAACTAGGTCAACATTCCGTATATAGGAAATGAGACGTCTGCTGATGTCAGTTGATAATGACATCTAACAAAATTATTCAAACTACTGAAACTATGCAAACTACTGAGAATGTTCTCAACTACTAATTACATCTCAGAGAATGCTAAGTACAAAAACATAATACTACTGAACTACAACTACTGAAACTATAACTACTGAAAAGTAAATTACAAGTACTGAAAGGAAATAATCACAAGTACTGAAGTTAATAACTTCACTGTTGTGACAACTACTGATCACTTTGGTCTTCAGTTTTTGTCTTCAGTTTTTGTTCTTCAGATTTTTACTTTCAGACTTTGTCTTCAACTGATAGCTTCAGACTTTGTCTTTAGTACTTTACTTTCAGACTTTGTCTTCAGTACTTTACTTTCAGACTTTGTCTTCAGACCTTGTAATCAGTTGATGTCTTCAGCTGTTGAGATCTTCTTCAGCAGTTGTAATGTCTGTGGAACTTAGAGGTTTTTCTCATCAGGCTCATTGGTTCTTTTGGTCCAATAGTAGAAGTCTTCAGATCTTGTCTTTAGACTTTGTCTTCAGACCTTGTAATCAGCTGATGTCTTCAGTGTTGTGATCTTCTTCAGCAGTTGCAATGTCTGTGGGACTTAGAGGTTTTTCTGTTGAGTCTCATTGGTTCTTTTGGTCCAACAGTTACCATTGCCATATGCAATACCTTTCAGTTCGTGGTTCTGGACCTAGGCCTATCCTAGACCTCCTATAAAGGTGCATCGCACCTCGTGGTCATAGTACCTAGGGTATGCAGCAATAGTTCTATGCAAATGGTCAATCATAAAGAAGGACCCCGATGTACATGCCATGCTTACAAGACTATCTCTACTTTCATTACTCATTAATGCATGCATTCTTACTTCATGTTCCTCTTTCCTTATCTTTCACTTTACATAATACTTTGTTCATTCATTATTAAACACGTAAAGTCATAGGAAAGATAAACACACATCATCACAAGGAACATAAACATATCATTCATACATCATCATGCAGGGCATCATACATACATAACATACATCATGTTTAATCGTGCAACATCATCATCATCACATAACATAACATGCCCATCATACCATCTATGACCCCAAAAGTCAACTTACCTAGCCCCCCCGGGAATCTCACAAGTCAAAGCCTACATAACACTTTTTCCCAAAAATAGAAAATATTCAAAGTCCTTAGGCGCATGGGCACTATTCAGGCGCATGGACACTATGCAGGCGCATGGGGAACACGTAGGCACATGGGAACTTTCAGGAGCATGGGCACTATGCAGGCGCATGAGTGCTTAGGCGCATTCGAATCCTAGACGTCTGGACATTTAAGTCAATTCCAGCCCAATTTTAGACGCATGGGTACTATTCAGGCGCATGAGCCACTTGGGCGCATGAGCCACTTGGGCGCATGAGCCACTTGGGCGCATGGGCACTGTTGGGGCGCATGGCCCTACACAGTCGTCCGACCAATATTTCTAGGCGCATGGGCCACTGTTCAGGATGACACATGGTGAGAAGCTACTTGAATGGCAGTGGATGGCATTTCTGATTATAAAATCTTTTATTGTAATTTAAGAACAAGTACTATGTTTTTTTTACAATTGATGGACAAATGTATACGTACAATGTGTTTTCCATGTTTGAAATGAATGTCTATTTATTGGTTATTAAAAATAATTTTATGCTATGATTAACCAACTGTGAGGTTTCCCGGGAACGGGGGCTTACATTTAGTGGCTTTCTTTTACATTTTTTAAATTAGAAAAATTATTAATATAATAATAAATCTAAATAAATATTATTTTGTTAACTAAAACATTTCGGAAATCATTAAGTTAATTTTTAAGATTTTAAAACTTATAATTCTTAAATTTAATTACTTGTTAAAGAATAAAAAGGTTATAAAAATATTATTAAATCATTTATATGTTATAAATATATAATAGTTCAAACTTGGATTATTTCAAATTACTTCAAACCTACATATTACAAATACTTTAAATGTTTAATTATATAAATGATTCTTTAAATAAATATTTAAATAATTACTTATCCATCTAATCATTTAACCATGTTATATCCTTTTAGTTAATATTCTTTAAACTTTTATTTAAACTCTTGTAACTTATAAAACAATATATTATATTTTATTCTTATTACTAAAATATTGTATTATAAGATTTTTATAATAAATCATTTAAAAGTTCAAAACTTTATAAAATGATTTTAATTAATTTTAAAGTCATCTAAATAAGTATTCAATTAAATACCTTTATCAAATTTTAAATAATTAATTATTAAATTAATTATTTCTTTTCTCACATCATATTTAATCGTATTAATTCCATAAATTAAATTATTGAATCATTCACTATCATTCTTTTCTTAATTGGTTCATACCATCTTTATTGAACCAAAACATAATTCATTTCATTATTATATTTTATTTGACTTAAATATTAAAACCCCCAAATTCCAAATGAAACCCTAATTCATACTTACTCTTGAATTTTATCTTTATTCTAATTCCGAGACATCAACATGTTGGATCTTGTATGCCCAAAACACATACAAGATTGATGTGGTTAGTACGTTATGACCCAAGTCGGGTCATACCCAATAATAAGCTAAACAAACACAAATAATATTTTTTGTTGATAAGATCAAACAAATAAATATTGACACCAATTTAGAAAATGGATTTTCTAAATCATTGCTTTGAAACAGAACAACATTATATGGATAATTTGTTCATGAGAAATTATTTGTATTATTATTTAAGTATGTTAATAATAACAAATAATAATGTGTTAAAGTTATAAAATTTAAAGGGGGTTTAATTTTATAAACTTATGGATTAATGAGTGTGAAAAGTTTATAAAAAATGGGTGGGAAAACCCCATTTTCGGCAGCCCAATTGCATGCCTATCTTGGGATTCCATGTCTTGTTTTAATACAAGACATTAACCTAATTCACACTCTACCAGAAATACACTCTCTCTCACAAACAAAGCAAAACTCTCTCTTCCTTCTCTTGGCTGAAATTTTCAAATTTCTTGGCTGAATTTGAAGTCTCTTTTGGCGGATTTCGGATTTGCAAGAAGGAGAAGAGTTTTGGTGTTCAACTCCCTAACAAGTTAGGTGTTTGGCTAGAGCTTGTGGGCATACATTCTTGAGGCCTTCTTCCTGGAGGTTTACATTCAAGAACATCATCTTCTTCATCTATAATTCATCTCAAATCTTCTTGTTCTTAGAAAAATAGTATTCTATGGACACCCTATGGTTGGTTTTGTTTGATAGCATTTCTTTTCACATACATGATCCTTGTTCTTGGTTTGATTTTTTGGTTAATAAATGGTTTATTTTCAGAATCTAAACATATATATATATATATATATGTTCATATATCCACTGTTTTTTTGTTTAAATGGTTAAACAAACTTTGATAAACTTGCAACAAACCCAACAATGGCATCTAGAGCCGGTTATGTGGAAAGCTTGCTTCAAAAGTCCAAGAAAAATTAGTTTTGATGGACTTTTTCAACCCATTAGGGGCTGATTTTTTGGATGTTTGAATCCCTTGAATTTCAAGTTTTATTTTACATGTTTTAGAATAAACCTTGAAAGATTGATGTCAAATGGTTGAATGTTTTGTTTGGACAAAAACCCTAAAAATTTTAGTTTATGTTGGTTGAAATTTTGAGGGTTAAAAAGGGGTTCATTTTGTTTTTAGATATTGTATTTGGATACATGTTTTAGTGCATAACATAGCCTTGACCGACTGTGTTTTGGATTTGGTTGGATGTTTTGTCATGTTTGGTTTTATTCTTTCAAATGGTTGTAATTATAATTTTGTGTTTGTATCTTTAGGTTGTAATTTATTTATTATTTGGTTATGGAATAAATAGATTAGGTGCATTTCTTTTATAAGAAAAAATGTATTAGGATATGATTTTGTAAAAGAAGATGCACAAGTAAGAGACCAAAGGAAGATACAAAGGAAGGCCACAAAAGACATGGACACTTGAAGCATTTGGATGTGGAGTCAAGTGGAAGTTCATGGAGACATTTTGATGTGTCATTTTTTAACCCTTAGGAAAGACCATATGACAACACTTGTCATGAAAAAAAATATTGTCAACTTAGTGGCTATGGTTATGCACTTGTGATTGTATGATTATGCTTGTTTGATTGTTTGTTTTATGGTTGTTGTTTGATATATGGATATGCTGTAAGGCCCCATTCCCGGGATGCTTACAGCTGGGTTCTCATCGCACACAAAACGTATATTACATTTGTATTTCATAAATCGCAGCGGAAAACTAAAACAATCTTTCATTTCCATATAAATGCTTTTGAAAATTAATACAACATTCATTACAAAATAGCTTGTTCGCATTACAGTGCAAAAACATTAATTAAAAGAATGCCATCCCCAAGAGAGCTGAGTAGTCGCCCGTGCCATCCTCAGCAAACATTACCTGCCAACTGGAAACACATCAAAGTCAGTGTTGCTGAGTGAGTTCTAGTTTTATAAATACAACATACTTTACTTCGATATAAAACCATTTGTTACTTTTACATGATCACACATCGTACGTACCCATAGATAATATCATTATTATCTTCTTCATTCATTCTTTCGTTCATTATGACTTTACTTGCGCATCGGACATCATCCATACCAATACCATGTGCTACACCCCGGTTAGTCGTAGCTACCGGGCCGAAGTCAACAAATGAACAGCTAAACATATGCCACGGTACTAGGAGTAACCATCAGTCTTAGCTACTGGGCCGAAGTCAACAAATGAACAGCTAAACGTATGCCACAGTACTAGGGGTGAGCGGTAGAGGTTCTACATTAAGGGCCAATCACAAAGAAGGACCCGTCATCCGATGCGTGCAAGACGTTTCATTCGTTCATTAATACTTCGTTCATCATCATGTTCTTCCTTCATTATCTTTCACTTTACGTTACAAATACTTCATTTATTCATTAACATGACACATAAGGCCACAAGAAAGATAACATACATCATATTAGGAACATAGCACACACAGTCATCATTATCATCACACAAGGGAACACCATACATACATAACGTACATAAACTTGCAATACCATCATCATCCTCATCATGCCCAACATGCTTTCTAAGACCTCAAGCGTCATCTTACAAACTCTTATGGGAACCTTTACATCAAAACTTACGTCTGCACTTTCCCCCGAAAGTCAGAAGTCAATCTACACCTTCCTTGGGTACAACAGCCCTATTCGGACGTATGGACACCCTTCAGTCGCATTGCCTCCATGCGACTGAACATCATGTTAATGAACTAATACGGATGAACACCTATGCGAATGAACATCCAGTCGTGCGAATGGACAATGCGGATGAACACCTATGCGACTGGACTTTCAGTCGTGCGAATGGACCTTCAGTCGCATGACCCCCATGCGACTGGCCCTTCAATCATGTGAATGAACCCCAATCGTGCGAATGGACCCCAATCGCACCCTAATCGGCCGTATGGCCTCCAGTCAGTCGCCTAACCCTAACTCATGCAGAATGCAGTTCATCCCGACTGCAGCCGAGGTTTTCGGCCTCCAAACTCATCTAAACCCATTTTAAGCCTAAATAGACCATCCTAAACCTTAGGTATGCATACCATAACATTATACAAGCACACCCACACAAGAATTCAAGCCCCAAACGGGTCCTACACATACATACACGCATACATACGGGTTTTCACCCAAAAACGCGAAAAAGGGTATTCAGATGTGTTCCAGCCCCAAAATCATTCAAAAACATGTAAAAGAGGGGTCCTAGAACTCACCTAAACGAGCACAACGACAAGAGCTTCGATTTGGCTTGCTTCACGACGATTTTGGCGACCCGAACCGACCCGAACCAACACTTTTCCTCTTTTTCTCTTCTTTCCCTCTTCTTCTCTTTATGAAGCTGAAATGTGGGGTGTGTAGGGAGAGTGGGCTGCCCTCTACCTACTAATATCACCACATTTCCCAAATTTTCTTCGTTGGCGAGTTTGGTCCCTTGACTTTTGGACTTTATTTTCTTTTCTTCCTTCACCGGCTTCAAAATAATAAATATTCGGGTGTTACATATGCATAACAAACTAATTAACAAACAAAACAAGCTGAAAATTTATGGTTCCTTATCACTAAGTGATTAATAAAAGGTTAATAAAAGGATTAATGATTTTAATAAAAAAAGTTTTATTAAAAAGAGAACCATAGGGTACCATGTGTTTGAAAGCATGCAAATACAGATACATAGAGTTTTCAAAACTATGATTATGAAAACAAAAAAATTCTTTTATAAACAAGTTTAACACCGTCCACAACACTTGAGTCACTTGGAAACTCCTAATGGGATAAAGGTCACCTAACCATTTTGAGGGAACTTTCGATTTGAGGTGGGGATACCATATTTGTGGGATAAAGGTCACCTAACCACTTATGTTGGAAAACCCACATGTGTGTGCAAGTAGGGTGACTTGATTTGCAAATCATGTTAAATGGATCACCTACAATGTGGTTTACAAAGGGTGTTGATGGGATAAACATGCCGACTATACATATGATGTTTAAAGTTGATCCCGTGCCTCTAGAAGTTGCAAAGGGTTGTAATTGTCAAAATGTTGACTACCTTGTTAATTTAAATAATGGGATAAAGGTCACCTAACCACTATTTAAATGTAACTTTGGATTCTAGAATTTTAAAATTGTGTAAGACACATAAAAGGGCTTTAATTATTAAAATATGATAATATCGAAAATACTAAAATTGAACTTTGTTAAATTTTATAGATGGCTACCAACAATAATAAAAATAATGATATCCCGTCCGCTCACTCACTATCACTAAGGACCATTCTCCAAAAGGAGCGTTTAAACCATAATAACTTTATAGATTGGTTTTGAAACTTGAGAATCGTTCTCAAGCAAGAGAAACGGTCATATATTTTAGATGATTCGATTCCCGATCAGCCTAATAAGGATGATGAGGAGGCCTATAACAATTGAGTGAAATACACTAAGGACTCGGTCCAAGTGTCTTGCCTAATGTTAGCAAGCATGACTCAAGATCTCCAAAAGAAGTATGAACATCACGGAGTGTACAACATGATTACCCAGTTGAAGGAAATGTTCCTACAACAAGCAAGGGTAAAGTGCTTCGAAACGGTTCGAGCACTCCACGCATGTCGTATGGATGACACCCAATCGGTCTCATCTTATGTAATTAAGATGAAGATCCACATTGACCGCCTCGAAAGGCTAAATTGTCCTATCTCGAAAGAGTTGGCTACGGATTTAATCCTCAACTCTTTGTCAAAAAGGTTTGACAACTTTGTTATGAATTATAACATGAACGGGTGGGACAAGAACATAAGTGAGCTTCACTCTATGCTCAAAACAGCCAAGGCTGGGATGGGTAAAAAGGTTTTACCCGTTCTCACCATCAATGAAGGTGGGAACAAGAAGAGGCCTCACCCCGCACCCAAGGCATGTCGCCAAGGTTACGTTAGGGGAAAGGGAAAAGGAGCGGTAGAGCACCACCATCAAAACAAGCAGAGAAGAAGAAAAAGGTTGCTTTGAATGTCCCATGCTTTATGTGTGGGGAGATATGACATTGAGCAAGAAATTGTCATGTCCATCTCAAAGAGTTGCAAGCTAAGAGGGATGCTGGGAAAACCTCAGGTATAATTTTCATGATTCATATTGAACTTAATTTAATATCCTCTAACACATGGGTATTGGATACCAGATCTGAAACTCATATTTGCAATTTCTTGCAGGGGTTCAAAAGAAGTAACAACTTCAAGAAAGGGGATGTAAGCCTCTACATGGGGAATGGGGCAAAAGTTCAAGTTGAAGGCCGAGGGGACTACATCTTGAAGCTTCCAAATGGTTTGGAAACCATTTTGAACAATTTTTTGTATGCTCCTAGTTTGACTATAAACATTATTTTGATTTTCCAATTAAGACAATATGGTTATGTTATGACATTTATTGAGAATGAAACTCATGTTTCTTTAAATGAAATCTTTTATTTTAAAGCTATTCCTATTAATGTTGGATCTTCTATGCCCAAGACACATACAAGATTGATGTGGTTAGTACGTTATGATCCAAGTCAGGTCATACCAATAACAAGCTAAACAAACACCAATAAATATTATTTGTTGATAAGATCAAACAAATAAATATTGACACCAATTTAGAAAATGGGTTTTCTAAATCATTGCTTTTGAAATAGAAAAACATTATATGGATAATTTGTTTATGAGAAATTATTTGTATTATTATTTAAGTAGGTTAAATAATAACAAATAATAATGTGTTAAAGTTATAAAATTAAAAGGGGGTTTAACTTTATAAACTTATGGATTAATGAGTGTGAAAAGTTTATAAAAAATGGGTGGGAAACCCTATTTTCGGCCACCCCATTGCATGCCCATCTTGGGATTCCATGTCTTGTTTTAATAAAATACATTAACCCAATTCACACACTACCAAAAACACAATCTCTCTCACACACAAAGCAAAACTCTCTCTTCCTTCTCTTGGCTGAAAGTTTCGAATTTCTTGGCTGAATTTGAAGTCTCTCTTGGCTGATTTAGGATTTGTAAGAAGGAGGAGAGTTTTGGTGTTCAACTCCCTAACAAGTTAGGTGTTTGGCTAGAGCTTGTGGGTATACTTGCTTGAGGCCTTCTTCCTTGGAGGTTTACATTCAAGAACATCATCTTCTTCATCTATCATCCATCTCAAATCTCCTTGTTCTTAGAAAGGTAGTATTCTATGGACACCCTATGGTTGGTTTTGTTTGATAGTATTTCTTTTCACATACATGATCCTTGTTTTTGGTTTTGATTTGTTGGTTAAAAATGGTTTATTTTCAGAATCTAAACATATATATATGTTCATATATTCGCTGTGTTTTTGTTTATATGGTTAAACTTTGATAAACTTGCAACAAACCAAACATAACCATTAGGTTGAATCGTGAAGGAATCGTTGGAGCAATCTTATTTTCTTATTATTATCTTAAGTGCATCCTACATCTTGTGAGATTTCCATGTGAGTTTTTATGTCTTTTTTCACTTTATTTCATACCTTTTTAGGGTGAAACATGTTAACCTTATAGTTACACTTGCAAGCATCTTGATACTTGTAAATGCACATGCAATTCATTTTTACTTTTTGTCATGGTTATTGATATTATTATTAGTGTTATATGAGATATTATATATATATATATATATATATATATATATATATATTTATGTTTGCTTAACTCATGGAAACTCACCAACTTTCATAGTTAACCATTTATTTTTAAAATATTTCAAGATTGGTATTGAGGAACTCTTCTGATATAAGACTGGGGCTTGGATTAATTAAACAACTTATGTAGTTATTTATATTTTTGTGTATTGTAATAACTTAATTGTCTTCTATTGTTTAATAAAAAATGGTATTAAATATTATTCCAACTTATTTAGTTTCACGTGCTATAAATAATCGTTTCATATTCGTTTGCCCCGATAGTTTCATCGTCGGTCGGGGTGTGAAAGCTATAACCTATAATATTGCAAACTCATTACTTGTATATGAGTCCATGCTCCTTGGTTTTCGTGAGAGTTAGGTATCATGAATTGGTTTTAACCATTAAAGTTATGACCTTAGTTGAAAAAAAAGGAAATGAGTTATTATGATTAGTTAATTATAGTTAACACCAAAATGAGGCATTTTGGATACACTCGATTTAAACAAACTAAATATTAAAAAAATGTAACCATAACATGTACAAAAGTTTAGATCGTTGACGTGTAAAATAGAACTACAGACGTTGGATTTCACTAATGTTTTATTTATTATCTTGCTATATTTACACATCAAGCTCCGATTAATTAACAATTAGCAACCTTGGTAATTAATAATTAATTTCCAATAACCCTTATTTTTATTAATTAACATTTATATAGATAAACCCATAAATGTTTGAATGTTTAACGATTAAACTTTAAAATATTTCATTCTATAATTAGTTAACTACGGTCATAAATTAATAAACTGACGATTTAGATATCATTATTTCTCTAAATAAATATATATCGTTTGATTTCCAGTTCGTAAACTATAATGTGTAATAATTAAACATTAATCTTGCGTTGTTGTACAAAGTGTAACTCATTGGATATTACTTTGATAGAACCTTTTATTGATGATCAAACATCTAGTGTCCAACAGACTCTTACTAGGATGATTCATCAACTAATTGCATCAACGTAGACAATGTTGGAGGCCTAGGTGCATATCATTGCCCCTAGACATTACGATGTCTTATACTTGTTAACTAATTTATTGTGTCCAGGTAACTTCTTAATTAACCAAATACTATAACCATGGTAACCTTATGTACATATCCTTTCTTGACATATCCCTTAATGCTTAATGACCGAATTAGATTTATGACCAAATTGCATAAACATATACAATTAGGAATTAGGTCCCGCTTCACCACAACTTAATGAATCACTGAAGCACTAACCATTAGTATGGTGATGCAAGTAGGTAATGTCTACCAATTATGTAAACTACACAACACTTGATTTGGTGTCGCATGATGAGTGTTGTCAAGAATTGATACGTCTTACCCCAACTGCGCACACTTAAACAATTTAAGTTCTATTATCTCTTAATTGGTAACTATCAAACCGGCCTAATTGACTTAGGATTCATGGGTGAAGTCTTACTAATTTATGGTTGTGTAAAATATCTATGTTAATTCATGATTCCTTTTATGTTTTAAATTATTGTTTGGGTCAAAATCATAATGGAAAACCTTTAGCACGACTTGTGGCATGAGACAACTCATTTAGTTTTTGCTAAAATCTGATTTTACGTTAGTTCTTCATTGTTGTTAGAAAATCGTTTTAACACACAATACTATTCAATTTTAAACACCTTGTTTAAAATAAGTTGGTCATTTATCGCGATGGTTTTAAACTAAAAACTTTGTAATTATAAACATTTTTAACTAAAACTTGTTGTTACGCTCTAAATAAAACCAATTTTATTTAGTTACCTTTTCGAGTATTATTAAACTTTTTAATTACACGTTGTTCTTTTGATTCTTTAAAACTAATTTACTAAACACTTTGCGGTTTTTAAGAATTTTCTCAAATAATGTAATCAATGACAACATAATATAATATAATTAAATCAAGTAACTACTCATAAATTATTTGGTTTTGTTTGAGCCACCAAATGACACTTAACTAGTATAGGGGACACAACGATATCACACATCTTGAAAGATTCCACTTAGCCCAAGATCTCTATCTTGACTCTCCTTTGTCTCCGTCTTTGGTCTTCGAATCATTACATTTTGTTTACAAATTTTGAATAAATAAATTTTGCAAGAAAAATTATATATTAATCTATTACAAAAGGTTCCCAAACAGCCAAACAGATACAAATATTACAATAAATAAACCAACCAAAAAACAAAATAACCAAAAAACCGTGTGTCACTAGTGCTTAATTTTTAAACAATCAACCATAAGCTAATAAGTATACGAACTTTAATTATTCAATCTTTTTCGTCAAAGATTCGAGCTTTTCTTCAAAAATTCAATCTTAGCTAATGATGCAATCTTTTTGTCAAAGTGGCGCAATGGAACCAACACACGAGCACGAACGAATATCATGCAAACAAAAAATATACACAAGGATTTAACATGGTTATGTGACCTACGTCCATGGGCTGCAACTTTGGTTTTCTTAATTGGCTTAATACAAATATTACAAATACATAATAGAGTATATATAGAGACTAGTAGGGTTAAAAGCTTGGTGAACAATGAAATACAAAACATGGGCTTAAGATCGAGCCTTCAAAAACCCAACAATCTTCCACTTGAAAGCTTTGCTATAAGTTCTAGCCCGCCATCCAAGCACAAAGCAACTCTATCATCCGGTAACTCTAGTAACCTTTAAACAAGTCTTCCATGCCTCCACTTTTCAAAGAACAAGCTAAGACTCCATCACATCTCCTAGTTGTAGTGGCCCCTCATCATCAAGTAACAAAAGGGCCAGTAGAAGCTCCCTAAGCTCCAACTTAGTTGTGGCTAGTCCTGCCAATGACTCGTCCTCTATCTTAACCGGTTCGAACATTTCACCAGATTGAAAGATACACCGAATATCACCATCAGTCTCCAAATTTAACAAACAATCACCAGGAGAGAATTTTGTCAGTTGAACTCTTTAAAACCTAACGGTTCTTTGTAATTATACCTTCTACACATCCCATGCTCCCACTATCATCGAATCCCCTTAATGGTTTAGACTTTCAACTCGTTCACTTAATTTCCTGCTCTAGATTTCATGTTTGCAACATGAACTTTCTTAGAACTAGATTTAGTGCACCAAATATTTGTCATGCTTAACCGGACGGAAATATATCCCTCAGCAAGTACCTTAACCATATACATTGACTCTGCTTATACCACAAGAAATAACCAGATTACCATTAATCACCTTCCGTTTACCAACACCAATCTTACTTTCAGTCATAGTCATCAAGCAGATCAACTAAAATCAGAGGAATGTTCATCTATGGACTATCTTCATGTACTCTAGATCATCTGGATGGATGCAGTTCAGGTCTTTAATAATGAAAAGAAAGTTGCCAGAACTTTCATCTGAAGACACAAAGGCTTGAGAAGACTTGCTCTTGGAATGGACTTCTTTGAGTGTAGCTCTCTCTTTGTGTCTCTAAAAAGATGATGAATAGACACCTTTGGGTGTTTCTAGGGTAGCAGATGAGTGAGTTAGGTTCTATACTACCCTTTCAACACATGAAGGGCTGAACTCTTTTGGGTGCTAGTAAGTTGGTAGAAGGATTTTTGCATGTTCATCTTCATTTGGTGTTGGATCAAGAAGAAGGCTAATGCAACCAAAACTATATCACTTAAGTTATTTTGATGCTGCATGCAAAAGGCTTCCGAAGCTCTTCATGGAACTTCCGAAGGTTGTAGAGTTCTTCCGAAGACAAAGGAAAAGTCCAGCTTCCGAAGACAGAATTCTACTTCCGAAGACAAATGCATACTTCCGAAGTTCAAGACTTAGAAGAATAAAGTGAAGACCACTTCCGAAGTATGATGAAGAAGTCTCCAAGTCTTGGAAGAAGCAGCCTCTTCCGAAGTATAAAGTGACTTCGGAAGTACTTACTCTTCCGAAACCATTTAACCTTCGGAAGACACTGCTATGGCCAGTGGACACAAGTATGGTCTCTGACACTCCGCTGCAGACTTCTGATACAGCATGGCTTCTTCCTAAAGAACCATTTTGTTGACCATACTTTATTCCACTGCTTACCTTTTCATGATAGTACTGTTACCATCTTTAGTTGGTGACAAAAGGTAAGTCAGGGACATGTCCTGACTACCTAATCTCAGATAAGACTTTATCCGAGATACCTTAATCTTTAGTCTTGTAGTATAGACTTTAGGTATAGGATCCCAGCTGGTATCAAAGTATATCCTGCTGTAGATAGTATTATATATAGGTTCTCCTTGTAATTCATAAAATGGTGAAAAATCTGCTTGTAAGAGTCCTTTGTATTGTGAGTTGAGAATCAATATATAAAAGTATCTTGAAATTATCTTTCTGTGTTCTTAGTTACTTTTCATATTGTGATCAACTCTTCTTGATTCTTACCCGAGTGTGATTCTAGGTGAGTTTGAGAGAAAACATTTGTGTTAAGTGACAAACACCGATCCTGCAATTGGTATCAGAGCTTCTCAGGCTCTTGATTGCGTGATCTAACCATCCAAATCAACCTGTTTTCACTCCTCCCTACCACTCACTTCCTCAAATGGCCCTCAACAAATCTGAAGTAGAAATGGGGACGATGACCAAAGCGCCAATCATCACCCCTGAAAACTTCAGGTCTTGGAGTAGAAGAATGGAAGGCTTCATCAGATACCAAGACAGCAAGATGTGGAACTCGATTGTCAATGGACCGTACAAGCCAAAGGTGGCTTCACCTGGTGGAAAGGTGCCATGATAGAAAAGGCTGTCGAGGACTATTCTGATGAAGACAGAAAGAAGATGGACATCGACAGCAATGCTATGACTATTCTCATGACTGCAATACCGAACTCTATTATGGTGGGGTTGAGCATTGCAAGACTGCCAAAGAATTGTTTGATGCACTTGCTCAGATGTATTCTTGCTCCAACGACTCAAAGAAGGACTCACTGAAGCAGCAGTTCGAGAACTTCACTCATATTGCTGGAGAGACCCTCAGCCAGCAGTACTTCAGGTACATGGATCTTATCTCTTCCCTTCAGTCTGTAAAGATCACTCCTGAACTTAGAGATCTCACCAGAAAGTTCATGAGTGCTCTTCCAAATGAGTGGACATTCTACTGTGTCTCTATCAAGAGAACAGAAAACTTGAACACTCTTTCCATGACTGAGCTCTATGGCATCCTTGATGGATACCGTCTAGAGATGGAGAGTAAGAAAGGCCATCAAACAAGCAGATCATGAGTCTTCCTGCTAGCAACGCTTTAATGGTTGCTGAAGGCTCATTAACCCCTCAACCTCAGCACTTCCTGACTTATCAGCAGCCATCCTGCTCATCTGGTCCCTACATCACTTTCCTGAGACTCCAAGGTCTCAACAGGCTCAACACAACTCCTTCCAGGAAAGTTGTGCCTTTGTCTCAGGAGGTGGACACTCAGGAGATTTTCAATACTGCTTTGATGATCTTGAGTGCTTCAGCCCAGATGATGTAGAGTACGTGGACATTGTCCAGCAAATGGCTCTTTTAACTTACAGAGCAAAGAAGTTCTTTAAGAGAACTGGAAGGCACTTCCCTCAGAACCCAACTACCAGCAAGTTCGGGTTTGACAAAACCAGAGCAAAGTGTTACAATTGTAACCAACTGGGTCATTTTGCAAGGGAATGCAAGGCTCCCAAGACCAATCCGGAACCCCACAGGCCTCCACACATCCCTCAACCTCAAAGCCCACTGAGAAGTCAACTGAGACAGTTGCAATGGCTCAAGAAGTTGACTGGAGCTTCATGGTACAGGATGTGACTCCTGCTCAAGCTCTCATGGCAGGAACAGATGATGCCCAGGTATATGAACATCTCTGCACTCCAGCCTGTATAGCTAAAGTTAAACTCTATCAGGATTACAATATGGAAATCAGATCTGACATTGAGTCTTTAAATATTCTAAAATCTGATTTTAAAAGAGCTGAATCTGACTATCAAAAGAAAATTGATGAGTTGGAGAAAACTGTATCTCTTTTGAAACATGAACACACCAACTACAAGACTCAAATCAAGGATCTGATATCCAAATTGTCTGAGGCTCAAGCCCAGCTTGTCACTGCTGAGGCTCAGGCCAGGAAGCATGCTATCTCTGAGCAAAACTTCCAAGCTATTCTTGCATCATCCTCCCATTCCAAACTCTGTTATCAGAACAAAGAAGGGTTGGGAACCAATGAAATTGCTCCACCACACCCTATGAGTCTATCAGACAGCCCAGATGTGGTACTGAAGAGCAAGAGGTTCCAACTGCTACCCTCTCTTTCCAGAGTTAAAAGATGAGGCACCAATAGTGGCCACCACAGGGAAGGAACAGGTAGATACACCTATCGCTTCCTGTGATGATCAAATCCTAACCATCAAAGCCAGAAGAAGCAGAGCTAAAGCTGCTAGGAGAACTGCTAAGAAAGTGGCTGAATCCAAACTGAAAATTGACCCCAAACAGAAGGGTGTCTTTGTTTCAGCTGGTTTCCAGGTGTTGGGTACTTCTGATTCAGGAAGGAATGTAATACCAGCATTCCTGTCCTACCAAAGGATCAGAAGTGAAGGGAAAGGTTGCTGACGAAGAAAAGAAAACCAAGAAACAGCAACCCTCACTTCCCAAAAGACTAACATTGCATGCATCATGTGTGGCCTGCAAAATCATATGGCAAAAGATTGTTACTACAATCCTGCAAGCACACATTATGCAAATAATGTTAGGAAAGAAGGAGTCAGGGAAGGTTTCACATTTGGACCTTTCCATACGGTTCAAGAGTTGAAGAAGGGAAAGCTAGTTTCCAAAGCCAAGTTGCTTTCGGAAGAAACTCTTTCTTCCGAAGGGAAAATGGCTTCGGAAGCAAAAGCTACTAAGGTTCGGAAGAACAAGAAAGCTCTCTTGAAACCATCCCAGAAGAAGACTGCTTCGGAAGAGAAGGTGGTAAGGACTTCTTCCGAAAAGAAAGAAGCTTCGGAAGAAGACCATGCTGCAAAAGCTTCTACAAGCTCATCCTCCAAATCAGCCAAAGGGTGGACTGGAAGATCAAGGAAGATGCTGCAGCCAAAGGGTTCATCATGTCATTATATCTTTGGAAGAAACCAAGACAAATAAAGCTTGGGTTTCCAAACAAAACTGAATTCTCATCTTATGTGCAGGAACATCCATTTGACAAGAACAACAATGTATGGATTGTAGATAGTGGATGCTCCAGGCACATGACAGGGAACAGACATCTCCTTCAACAATTTCAACATTATGATGGAGGTCCTGTCCAGTTTGGAGGTGAGGCCGGAGGATATATTTCTGGCAGAGGGAGTATATCCAATGGTATGTTAACCGTTGACAAAGTTAACTTTGTCAAACAGCTTGAACACAATCTGTTAAGTGTTTCTCAATTCTGTGATCAAAAGCACCAAATGCTTTTCACAGAACATGAGTGCATTATCCTCAAACCAGGGATGACAATTCCTCCGGAATTGGTGCTTCTTAGATCTCCCAGGAAAGGGGATATGTACAAGCTTGATATGAACAATGCTTCCCCAATGGGTGAAGTATCATGCTTTCTTTCCAAAGCTGATAGTGATGAGTCAACACTGGCATAAACGTATGTGTCATGTAAATTTTAAGACAATGAATAAATTGGCTAAAAATAACTTGGTACATGGTTTGCCTAAAAAGGAGTTTTTCTGCAAAGACAACTGTGTTGCATGCCTGAAAGGGAAACAACACAGGACATCTCATAAATCCAAATGTGTTAACTCTATCACTACTCCATTGCACTTATTGCACATGGATCTTTTGGTCCCACAAGTATAATGAGCATTGGAAGGAAATCATACTGCCTTGTGATAGTTGATGATTTTACAAGATTCACATGGGTATTTTTTAAGAACTAAAGATGAAACTGCTGAAACGTTAAAATCTTTTATTCTTAAAATAGAAAATCAAATTGATCACAAGGTTAAAATAATTAGATGTGATCAAGGGACTGAGTTTAAGAACTTCGTTCTTGACTCATTCTGTAACTCAAAAGGGATTGCCAGACAATATAGTGCTCCCAGAACTCCTCAACAAAATGGTGTTGCTGAGAGGAGGAATAGGACACTTATTGAGGCTGCTCGAACTATGTTAGCTGATTCAAAGCTACCTCTAACATTCTGGGCAGAGGCAGTCAGCACTGCATGCTATGTGCAGAACAGAGTTCTTGTAGTTAAGCCCCATGGAAAAACCCCTTATGAGCTATGGAACAAGAGGCCACCGTTCATTGGCTTTCTAAGGTCCTTTGGCAGCAGGTGTACCATACTTAACACAAAGGACAATTTAGCAAAATTTTCTGAAAAGTCGGATGATGCTATCTTTGTTGGATACTCTTCTAGTTCCAAAGCTTACAGAGTATACAACATTAAGAATCAACAATTTGAGGAGTCATCCAATATAGTTGTTAATGAGCACACTCCTTGTGTTAGGGGGAATGGACCTGATCACATCTTTGATTTAGAATTTTTCCAAACTATTCTAAACCTCTTGTGAGAATGTTTCAGATGGAATAGGTGCTCAAACTGATACTGATGCTGCTGCTAATGATCAACTGTTTGAGCTTCCCAGGCCTAGACCAAATTCTCCAAGTGCTGAAATACATCAGACTTCCACTATTCACAGATCCGACAGTTTAGCTATATCAAGGAATAGTGAAGTCTCAACAAGTGAGTCACCTACTGAGCCTCAAAGCTCATCCGGTGATCCACTACAACACCAGGCAGAAGGAGGTAGTATTTTGAAGGAACAGGCAACTGTTAATCCTACCTCACAGCCAACATGATGATGTTTCTCATTCATTCAATCAGTCCTCATTGAATGACTTTGAAACAACAGCTGGACAGAGTGTTCTAGTTCCTGAACAGAATATGTCAACCTGGATCTATCTCTGCAACTGGAAGTGATTCCTTGGCTTCGGATTCACAACACTCATCCAACTGAGAACATCATAGGGAATGTCTCTGAGGGTGTGAGAACAAGAGGACAGACTCATCAAGGGAATGTCTGCTTGTACTCATGCTTTCTATCTCAGATGGAACCCAAGAAAGTAGAAGATGCCTTAAAAGATAGTAGCTGGATTGAATCGATGCAAGAGGAGCTGCTTCAATTCAAGAGACAGAAGGTATGGAACCTATGTCCGCTACCATCTGGTCAAGTACCCATAGGCACCAAATGGGTTTTCCGAAACAAGAGAGATGATAGAGGCTTGATCATCAAGAATAAGGCAAGACTTGTGGTTCAAGGATACACTCAAGAGGAAGGAATCGATTATACTGATGTCTTCGCACCAGTTGCAAGACTTGAGGCAGTTAGGATCTTCCTTGCTTATGCTGCATCCAAGGACTTCACAGTATACCAACTTGATGTCAAGTGTGCTTTCTATATGGGATATAGACAGGGAAGTGTACGTATGCCAACCTCCAGGATTTGAAGATCCACAGCATCCCAACTATGTGTGCAAATTGGATAAAGCTCTATATGGGCTGCACCAAGCACCCAGGCTGTGGTATGAGACTCTGTCTCAGTTTCTTTGAAGAATGGCTATACTAGAGGTACCATTGACAAGACTCTCTTCTAGAAAGTCTGGAAAAGGACATTTTGCTTGTACAAGTCTATGTCGATGACATCATATTTGGTTCCTCAAATGACCAAATGTGCAAAGACTTTGAAGCATTATGAAGAAGAAGTTTGAGATGAGCTCCATGGGAAAAATGGACTTTTTCCTTGGAATTCAGGTAAAGCAACTGAAGGAAGGGTTCTTCATTAATCAATCTAAATATGTCTCTGACATCTTAGAAAGATTTGAGATGAAGGATTGCAAGCCTGCCAAGACACCCATACCCAGAAACCATAATCTTTGTCCTGACCTTGAGGGGGAGGATACTGATCAACATCAGTATAGGGCAATTATTGGTTCTCTGATGTATCTTACAGCAAGTAGACCTGATATCATGTTTGCTACTTGCATTTGTGCAAGATATCAGGCTGCTCCTAAGGTGTCTCACTTAGCTGCTGTTAAGAGAATCCTCAGATACCTCAAAGGAGCACCTAAACTAGGTCTCTGGTATCCCAGAAACAGGGATTTCAATCTTTATGGATACTCTGACAGTGACTACGGCGGTTGCAATATTGACAAGAAATCAACATCAGGAGGATGTCAATTTCTTGGTGGAAGGATCATCTCATGGCAATGCAAGAAACAATCCTGTGTCTCTACATCAACTGCTGAGGCTGAATACATTGCTGCTGCTAGCTGCTGTGCTCAACTGCTATGGATTCAAAATCAGATGTTAGACTATGGATTCAACTTTATGAGTACTCCTATCCATATTGACAACAACAGTGCTATCTCCATTACTGAAAATCCAGTGAAGCACTCCAAGACTAAGCATATCGACATCAGGTATCATTTCATTAGAGATATTCATGAGAAAAATCTAATCAGATTAATCAAAGTTGATTCAAATGAACAATATGCTGATTTGTTTACCAAAGCTTTTGATGAACAAAGATTTAAGTATCTTATTGCAGCTATTGGGATGATAAACATTGATTAATCTGATCTCTTTTGAAAACCTTTTTAAGATGTAAGTCTTGTGTCAATACAATATAAGCCCTGTTACAAGAAATTTTCTCTGAAATTTTCTAAGTGTAAATTCCTTCCAAGAGAAATTAACCTTCGGAAGACACCTCATATCTTCCGAAGCATAACTTCTCAAAGGATAACTTTCTTCTCGGAAGAACTTTTGGTCTCGAAAGAAGCGATTGATTGCATATCAGATCTACTTCCGAAACTTAAAAATTCTCCTTTCGGAAGCAACTCTAACCTTCGGAAGCATAAGAATTGGCTTCGGAAGAAAGAATTGCCTTCAGAAGACAAGTTACCTTCGGAAATGTTTTACACTCGGAAGAGAGATCTCACTATGTAACGTAAATTTCTTGGGCCCCACACTGTAAAAAGCAAAGATTTTGTTAATGATGTCGGATTATTTAACTGATTCTTAACCTTACCGCCACTGTCATTTCATCCACTAAACCATCACATCACCTTATCCTAACCCCCATTACCGCCTCTCCACAATCTTTTAAATAATCTCGACTATTCACTTTCACTTTCTTACTTGCAAACTTTACAGCCCTAGAAATTTCTTCTACTCATCTTTACCCAGCTCAAAACATTCCAATTCACCTTTCCAAATGGCCTTCAACCCACAGCACAATCAAGTCGCACTTCTTGATTCATCAAGAGATGCTGACTTCTCAGATATCATCTCCTTCCTAACCCAATCTTCATACTACAGCGCTCTAACTGTAACCCCACAATTTACACAAACCATGTCTGAATTTTGGGCAAATGGTCAGATTGAAACCCTAAACGGGGTCCGTGTCATTCGATGAGTATTTGTGGCCAGGAGTTGGTCATTACTGAACAGCTCATAGGGAGCATTTAGAGCTTCATGATGATGGCGCTCCAACGGAATTTCCCAAAGCGGACTTGGATCATTCTTATCTCCAAATGGGATATGGAGGAGATGTTAGCAGGTCAACTGTCTACAAATTTAACTTCTCGTACAAATGGAAGTTCCTGCTACACGTGGTCCTTCACTGCTTGTCGAATAAATCTGGCGGATGGGATCAATTCCATTTGAACTTGGGTGCCTTGTTCATGGGTTGGTAAAAGGCCTCTGCTTCAACTATTCAAGATTTGTGCTAACTAACCTCATGGGAAATCTTTAGAAAGACACCTTCTTCATGTATCCTAAGCATATAATCAACTGTGAGCTAGACCAGAGCACGCTTGTCTGTGCAACTGCTCTGACTGCTCCCGAGATGAGGCCGACATCTTCAAGACTTTGAAGAGAGGTGTCCACCAACTTCACAGGAAGAGATACTGCACTTCGTCCAGGTATGACTGAGCCAACGGCTCCTGGTGACATCCCTGTAAATCCCACAGGTGATGAACCCACACCAGCAACTACCCCACTATGCCAACACTACCCATCACCATCACTTATCAGAGACATCCCAACGAACCCTTGTTCAATCTACTCTGATCGAACAAGCTCCTCCTGTTCTATCCAAAAAGGCTAGAGTGGAACCAAGGGCTCCCACTCAGCCTGAGGTCCAACCATCCTTCATAATTGACCTCAATTTGGTCTGAGTCTCCTCAGTCTCAAACCTATGAGCCCACACCCAAGCTGAAAGCCCTCAGGGTGAGTCTCTATACTCCCCTCAACAGCCAACAAGGGACAGCCCCACCAGAGGCTCAATGCCTCTAGACATTGACCAAAGTCCCGGGTCAGTAGGTTTAACCATCCTATCTTTCACTGACTTTTATTCAAAACTGATGAAGAGATAACATCTCTCCATAGCAATGAAGTTGATCTACAACACCCTCTCCAAGATCAACAGAGCCCGGAGAAATCTCTTATCTCTAGCCTCCATCTGCAACCAACTGAGGTGAGTCCCACTGATGTGGAGGGGACTCATGTAGATTCAGCTGCCACTACAGAAGGTTCCTCAATGGACCTTATGGACAGTGGTAACATTTCTCAGACTGAATCTACGGCAACCGAGCCTTTGATGACTCTGAAAGAGACATCATTGAGCATGGGAAACAGGGTGCCAGAAAACACATCTGGTGGTGAGGATGAACATACTAGTATGTTACCTCATCTCCCGTGATTCTTCAAAAAGAGATGAGAACATGCAACTCTTATTCAAGATCTCTTCTAAAGTCTCATTCTGGAATCTCGGGTAGGACTTTAGAGGCAAGATCTGCCACCAGCAACTTAGATTGACAATCTCAAGGCTTAACTAGCTGAGAAACAGACAGAGAGGTTGTTAGGCACGTACCGTTCAGGTCTCCCTGACTTCCTTCCTCCAGCTCATCTAGTCTCAAGATGATGTACCAAAAAGGGGGGAATGTTCAAAGACAAACACACAAGAACCACAGAGCCGGCCTTCCCTTCAACATCTTCCATCTCCGATCATTTCTGAGCCTGAAAAGATCTCAGGTCACTCTTCGATTGATCCAAGGATGCTAATAATCTTACAACTCTTCACCAGTTTTGTAAGATCTCCTTTGAGAAGCCAAGTCATGATGTGCAATGATCTACTGAGCAGAAGAACTCAAAGGCTGACGCACCTTCTACCACTGGGAAGAAGTGGTCACCTAAGGTTTCCATGGAACCTGAGTTCAATTGAAGGGGGACAAAATGGGAACTGCAGGATCGTTCAAGGGCTTGAACACAATTACAACACAACAACACAATGAGGAGATTAACTAAACTTAATCAAACAGTGAACTAGGTAACCAAAGGTGATGCAGAGAACACAAGTAAAGCAAGAGACAGAACAAGAGAGTATAGTTTTCAAGGTAGCAGTATATTGCTTTCTCAAGTTCTTTTACAAGTGTTACAAAGCATACCGAAAGATACAAGAACTTGGAATACTTATACTACAACCTACAGCCGGCTATACTATGAAAGCCAGCTGGATACAATTGACTAGACACTAACAAAATCAATTGTAGGATCAAAAGGCATATCTGCCTTTTGACCTTGTGACTATGACATGCCATAGCTCACATCCTTATACATTACAAAAAGGATAAAGTACATAAAGTAGAAAGTTTCAGACTCAAGACCTCAATGTACAGTTACCAAAAGCATGGACCTTTTCACCAACTCTTGTAAGTTGGTGACTTATCAGAGACGCAGCGGAAAAGGTGCTTTATGGAACAGTACATCAGATAAAGCATGTGTACTAAAAGTCTTCGGAAGAAATCTGTCTTCATAGGTTGAAGCTTCGGAAGACTTTGTCTCTTCAAGCTTCGGAAGACTTCATGTTAGGCTTCGGAAGATATTGGTCTTGGCTTCGGAAGATATTACACTTAGAGTATTTTCTAATGCTTTGTGTAATTCTTCCGAAGCATTCTTCACTTCAGTACTTAGTGCATGTTGCTGAACACTTAGGCAGTTTTGGGTTGCATCAGACTTCAGGAATCCTTACAAACTCCCCCTAGGCTGATGCTACCAAAACACTTAGAAGATCTTTAAATGTTTGTAGTCTTCAGAATAATCAAGACCATCCCTTTCTTCATTTGATGGTCAGGATCATCAAGACTCTCATAGTATCTTCTCATTTCAAAGAGATCATGCAGAGGTAAGTTGATTATGTCTTGCCATGAGTAGACATTTTCAACACCTTGATCTCTGATAACATTCCATCTTTCTGGATTGGTAGAGTAAGTCCAGGATAAGATGGGTGTCTCGGTTGCTAGAGGAGCCACTTGCATAGGAGTTGATTGGGCTGCCTCATCATGCACTTCCTCAGGTTGATCTGATTCAGCCTGGGGTGTAGAGGTAGATGACTTTGGCTTCTTCTTTTAGTCTTTGGTTTAGAGGCCATTTTCTTCTTCCTCTTTAATGTCTTTAACTGAGAAGACTGGTCTGCAGCACCATGTTGATCATCAGTGTCTTTCTCAGTTGGGTGTTCCTCCCTCACAGGTTCAGAAGGAGAGGGAGTTTGACCCTGTCTTGGATCAGAAGATGAAGTTTGCTGAGGCTCAGCTGGAGGTTCTGGTTCAGGTGTCTCTGGTTGTTCAAACTTGACCTCCACTTCAGGTGGGACTTGACTTGGAAGAGAGTGCAAGTCAATGAGTTCACCACTTTTAATCTTCTGCTTGATTACCCTTATATGCTCATCCATTGTAGATAGAGACATGGGACCAAGTCTCCTTCCGGAGAATCCATATGACTTCAAGAAGCTCATCATTCTTTGTCTGTCAGCAGACTTCTTTGCATTCTTTTGAATGATGGTTCTTGACTTTGCAGCTTCTTCCCTTAGCTTCCTTTTGGTTGTTTTTCTTTCTTTGACTAACTCAAGCTCAAGTTGCTTTAAGTACTCGAACTCAATGAAGTCATAGGACAGGGGAAGAAGTGTATTTGCCTGATAGAAGCCTGTGGCACTCAGGTAGTTTATCATTTTGATTCTATCCTCTTCTTTATCTACCTGAGGTTCTTGTGGAGCCACATCTTCCTGTGCAGGACTTTCTTGAACTGGAGAGAGAGTGGGAGTATGCTTGTGAAGTCTTTTCTGTCTCCTCTCCTCTTTGAATTGGAGAAGTAACCTTGCATCCTCTTTCTCCTTAATCTCTCTTGACACTTCCATGTCAGCCAGTTCATTCAACTCTTCTAAGGGGAGGGAGATGATTTCATCAACATCATAGTTCCTGGTCTGTAAATAATTAATCCTGACTGCCCTTTGTTCATCATTTTGAGTATTTGGTCTGGGGGCAGCCCTGATTGCAGCTTGCATGAATTTTGATGACCCAGAAGAACTTTCTCCCCTTAGCCTCCTTTTCCTCTCTCTCTCTCCTCCTCAATTTCCTCAGGAGTCATTATTTTCCCTTTGTCACCAACAGACCTTTGTGACTCAGGGTGGATTGAGGCTTGGCCTTCATTGCTTGGTGTAGCTTCCATGCTCTGGCCAGAGAGAGGCTGAGAAACACCTTCACCAGCAGGTGTCTCAGATGGAGTTTGGACCTCTGCAGCAGTTGTTGATGGTGAGACAAGGGTCTCAGGTTCTGCCACTGGGCCTTCAGCCAAGGTTTCCCCTATGAACTAATCTTAGGGTCCACCTCAACATCCAGTTGACCGATGACATTGCCTGATTGCCTAAGTCTCCTTCTTAGAGAGAACTCTGCAAGGATCCTGTCTTGGATTCTTTGAGCCAGCCTGTCAGCTTGTCTAGATTTGCTTGGATTGACAAGTGGCATGTTGACTAAATCCAGTCCTTCATAGAAGCTCAGGCTTTGGAACTGAAAGACTTCTTGTTGACCTTGAACTCTGTGAAGTATGAGGGCTCTTCTGTCATCATCATACCTCCATCTGATGATGTAGTTGCCAGTTCCGTGTGGTGGAGATGAGACAGCCCTTGGTATACCTTCCTCAAAGAGACTCCTGATGAGAGAGTCTATAGAGTCCACATTAATGTGAACTTGAGGAAGTTGCTGAGAATGCACAACAGCAAGTGAGGATGGTGAGTCCTCTATGTCCATTCTCTTTGAAGAACTCCCAGGTTCTGTGGTTGTGATAACATTCTCCCCCTTTTTGGTAGCATCACCCACTTGCATAGGTGAGCTGGAGGATAAATCAATCACTTCCACAGGTTCTTGTGTTCCTGGTTGAGCTCTCCTTAAAGGTCTCCCAGCTAGTTTTTCCTGCAGATATGAAATCTGGAGTTGCTGATCATTGACCCTGTTTTGCAGGGTAGTCACCTGAGATTCCAAGTGACTAACCTTAGAGACTAGATAGGTGCATGTTTGTGACAATTTTTGTACCTTTAGTCTCAAATTCCCCTCATCTTCATCAGAAGAATCACTGGGGGATGAGAGGATTGGACCAAAGTCCCTTCTCTCACCACCAGCTTGAGTTTCTTGGCTGCTGGTTTTCCTCTGCTCACTGGCAACCTCAGTTAAGATGCCAATGGGCTGAGTTGCCATGGTTGAGGTCTTAATGATGTAATCACTTTCAAAAGTGAGAGCCTCTTCCATATGGACATCCTGAACAGGTTCAGATGTGTCCACCTCAGTAATAGGTGACTGATGAGGGATAGACTGAGGAGAGTCAGAGGTACTCATCTCTCTTTGAGTAGGGGAGGAGAAGAGAGACTCATGGTACTCACTGAATCCTAAGTCTTCATCATCAGTGTAAAAGGATAGGTTGGGAATTGGTTGGTTTAGATCCAAAGGCTGGGGATGGTAGCTGTCCCCTGAAGGTTGTTCACTTGAGTGTTGAGACTCAGAGTGAAGGCTTACAGTTGTTGGGCTAATGAGCTCATCAGGTTGAGCTTGAGGAACCTCAGCCCTGATAGGTAAAGTAATGGG
This sequence comes from Flaveria trinervia, assembly GCA_025506515.1. Classification (NCBI taxonomy): domain Eukaryota; kingdom Viridiplantae; phylum Streptophyta; class Magnoliopsida; order Asterales; family Asteraceae; genus Flaveria; species Flaveria trinervia. The sequence goes on from CM046442.1 coordinate 40,615,572, forward strand.
AGTGGTTTGCTCCTCAGGAGAAGTGGGAGCTCTGGAGTCCACTTCTTCCTGTAAGGTTGAGTATTTGGGGGCCTGCACAGACTCAATAGCCTGAGCAGGGGTTCGTTGGGATTTTCTTTTGTAGGTGATGAATATTGGAGGTTGTGAAGAGGGTAGGAGAGCAGTAGGTGTGGGTTCAACACTAGCTTGGACTGCTATGTTGTCACCTTGAGCAATGAGCTCTAACATTTTTGGGACTAGGGCTGTTTCTACCCCTGAGAAGCCTACAGTTGGCTTCTTCATAATTTTAAAGATGCCGGGCTTCATCTGTCCCAGTTTAAGAATATTGCCTGTTTCCCTCAACTGTGAGCCCAGTTCACAGTTAAGAATGTGTTGAACATATCTAGGAAACATGTAATATTCTAAGGAGTCTAAGTTTGCAAGTAAATTAGTATAAACAAATTGTGAATACCTGAACTTGACCCCCTGAACCATCCCATGAACTATAAAGGAGAGATCCTCAGGAATCTGGTCCCATCCACCATGCTTGTTTGATAAGCTGTGGATAACACACATGGAGCAGGTATTTCCACTGGGATGAGACCTTCCCTTTCCTGAAGGTCTTTACAGAGAAATCTCCTTCATAGCCCATCTGCTCGAAGGAATGATTAACCGCTTCTTTTGGAAAGAACACTTCACCTGCTTCATCATCCAGCTGAAGATGTCGGTTGATGATGGCCGGAGTGATGAAAATTGTTCTCCCCTGCACTGTGGCAGACAGTGCCTTCTCCCCATCCATAATGACCTCTTGGCAGGTCTTCCAGAATTCAAGCAAATGATCCTCATATAGAGGAGGATCAATGGTTAGGGAGGTGAAGTAGTGAGACAAAGACAAGAAACGGCAAACCTCTGAGAAATGAGGATCTTTGTCAGAGCATAACAGAGCAACCTGATTGTGTTGTCTGTGTAGCTGCATGGCAAAGTGAGGATCATTTCTGTGTGTAAGGTCAGCCATTGTGAGGTAGCTCAGAGATGAAGAGAAAAGAATGGGAAGTAAATTTCAGAGAGAAAGCTTTGGGTTTTAGGTATGGAAGAAAAGCAGATGATAGAAGAGGGGGGAAACCGTTGGGTTTATATGAGAGAGAAGGATTTCAGATAAAGTTTAATGAAAGAGGATAAACTTTGAAATCCGTATGTCGGTCCCACCTCTGAAAAAGTAGTTTACCTTTTTGCTCAAAAAGTAGTTTTCTTGGAATTCGAAAAGCTTCCGAAAGTAATTTGTCTTCGGAAGTTTGATTGAAAAAGCTTCCGAAGCTAAAGTGACTTCGGAAGAATTTTCCTGAGAGTCTTAAAGATTTATGCTTCGGAAGAGAAATAAACTTTTGGATGCTTTGTATAAGAATGAACAAAGCTTCCGAAAGTAATTTTTGCTTCGGAAGGAAAAAGTCCTTAAAAATGAATAAGTGTCTAAGTTGAGAATTTTAAGCTTCGGAAGATAAATTTGACTTCTTCCGAAGGTAAAATTTCTTAGACAGTCATTTATTTTGAAGACATATTTTTCTTCCGAAGGTAAAATGTTATCTTCCGAAGTATCAGAAAATTTTCAAGAATCTAAGGAAAGTCTTCAAAAAGAGTTTTTCATTCAAAGAAAACATGAGCTTATGAAAGTGATGAACTAGACAACTTAGGACACACATATTTTAAGAAGAAATAATTAGAATTAGTTTTAAAAAAAATCTACTCAAAGTTAATCATCCCAATAGCTGATATCAGATACTTAAATCTCTGTTCATCAAAAGCTTTTGTGAACAGATCAGCATATTGTTCATCTGTGTGAACTTTGACTAGTTTAATTAACCCCTTTTCATAGTTATCTCTTATTAAATGATACCTGATGTTGATGTGTTTGGTCCTTGAGTGCTGCACAGGGTTCTCAGTGATAGAGATAGCACTGTTGTTGTCTATGTGGATAGGAGTCTCTTTGAAGTTAAATCCGTAGTCTAGCATCTGATTTTGAATCCAAAGCACTTGAGCACAGCAGCTTGCAGCAGCAATGTATTCAGCCTCAGCAGTTGATGCAGACACACAGGTTTGTTTCTTGCATTGCCATGAGACAACCCTTCCACCAAGAATTGACATCCCCCAGATGTAGACTTTGCAGTCATGTTGCAACCACCATAATCACTGTCTGTATAGGCATACAGATTGAAATTAGAATTCTTTGGATACCATAAACCAAGTGTTGAAGCACCTTTGAGGTATCTTAAAATCCTTTTCACAGTGATTAAGTGAGACATCTTAGGATTAGCTTGATATCTTGCACAAATACATGTAGCAAACATGATATCAGGCCTGCTAGCTGTAAGATACATAAGAGACCCAATCATAGCCCTGTATAAGTGCTCATCTACACACTCCCCCTCAAGATCTGGACCAAGAGAGTGGTTTCTGGCTATGGGTGTCTTAGCAGTCTTACAATCAGTCATGTTGAACCTCTTGAGTATATCTTGAATATACTTTGACTGACTTATGAAAATGCCATCTTCAACCTGCTTCACTTGAATTCCCAGAAAGAAATTAAGTTCTCCCATTGAACTCATTTCAAATCTATCTTTCATCAGCTTTTCAAAGTCTTTGCAGAGCCTTGAATTGGTTGAGCCAAAGATGATGTCATCCACATATACTTGAACTAGCAGAATGTCGTTTCCTTGTCCTTTGATGAAGAGAGTTCCATCTATAGTACCTCTCCTGTAACCATGTTTACAGAGATACTCAGACAGTGTCTCATACCACTTCCTGGGTGCCTGATGCAGCCCATAGAGAGCTTTGTCAAGCTTGCAGACATAATCAGGATGATCAGGATCTACAAAACCAGGTGGTTGTTTGACATAAACCTCCTCATCAATCACTCCATATAAGAAAGCACACTTTACATCAAGTTGGTAGACCTTGAAGTTCTTGGATGCAGCAAATGCCAGGAATATCCTAACAGCTTCTAGTCTAGCTACAGGAGCAAAGACATCAGTGTAGTCAATCCCTTCTTCTTGTGTGTATCCTTGAACAACTAGTCTAGCCTTGTTCTTGATGATGATTCCTCTATCATCCTTTTTATTCCTAAAAACCCATTTGGTTCCAATGGTAGTCTTCCCATGAGGAAGAGGACAAAGGTTCCAAACTTTCTGTCTTTTGAATTGAAGCAGCTCTTGTTGCATAGCTTCAACCCAACTTCCATCCTTTAGAGCCTCCTCAACTTTCTTTGGCTCTAACTGGGATAGAAAACAAGAGTGAAGACAAACATTTGCTTCATGGGTTTGCCCTCTTGTCTTTACCCCGGAGATAACATCTCCAATGATGTTTGTAGTAGGATGAGACTTGTGGATCCTTAGCTGAGGGATCACAGCAAGTTGCTGAGATAGATCCAAATTTGAGAAATTTAGATCTGGTCTTGAAGATTGATCCTCCACATTATCACACTTATCAAGATTAACTTGATCCAATGAGTGTGTGACATCATTGATGTTATCATCTATGGTATGGTTATTAGCATCAAGAGATTCTTGATCACTTTCACCATCACCATTGTTATCTTCTGCAATTGAGATGTCTTTATCTGGTTGAGAGGCCTCTGAACTGGAATTTGAAGGCATGCCAGATGTATCAGCTGGATTTGTCATTGTTGTGCTGATAGAAACCTCATTTGCTGAAGTAGTTCCAACTGGAGCTGAAGGTCTTCCAAGCTCAAATCTTGGATCAGGATCACCTGTATTTAAATTTTCTGCAGATCCTGAAACATGCTCACAAGATTTATTAAAACAGTTGGTAACTAAATCAAGATCAAATAGCCAATCCGGACCAGAACCAGCCACACTGGGAGTGTGCTCATTGAAAGTCACATTGGCTGACTCCTCAATGATTCTAGTTCTGAGATTGTATACTCTATAAGCTTTAGCTTGAGAAGAGTATCCAATGAAGTGTCCATCGTCTGATTTCTCAGCAAACTTGGCAACTTGATCTTTGGTATTCAAGATGGTGCAGGGACATCCAAATGACCTGAGAAAACCAATGAAAGGTTTCCTCTTGTGCCAAAGTTCATAAGGAGTCTTACCATGTGTCTTAACTACTAAGACTCTGTTTTGCACATAGCAGGCAGTATTAACTGCCTCTGCCCAGAAGGTGATAGGCAGTTTAGAGTCAGACAACATAGTTCTTGCAGCTTCAATAAGTGTCCTGTTTCTCCTCTCAGCAACTCCGTTTTGCTGAGGAGTCCTGGGAGCACTGTATTGTCTTGTAATACCCTTTTCATCACAAAATGTATCAAGGATTTGGTTCTTGAATTCAGTTCCTTGATCACATCTTATGGTTTTGACCTTGTGATCACATTGATTCTCAATCTTTAAGATGAAATTCTTTAGAATCTCAGGAGTCTCATCTTTAGTTCTAAGAAAGAAAACCCAAGTGAATCTTGTAAAATCATCTGTGATCACTAGACAGTATAAGGTCCTTCCTAAACTCATTACACTGGTGGGGCCAAAGAGATCCATATGTAATAAGTGTAGGGGAGTAGTGATGGAGTTCTTTTCCTTAGGCTTGTGAGATACCTTGTGTTGCTTCCCTTTCAGGCATGCAACACAATGATCATCACTTGTAAACTCTTTCTTTGGCATTCCAGTTACCAGATCATGTTTGATTAATTTATTCATATTCTTAAAGTTTACATGGCACATTCTTTTATGCCATAGGAAAGACTCATCACTATTTGCTTTAGATAGAAAGCATGAAACTTCTCCAGAGGGAGATGTTTCTTGCAAATCCATCTTGTACATGTTCCCTTTCCTGGGGGCTCTGAGCAGAATATGCTCATGAGGAATGACCACTCCAGGTTTGAGAACAATGCACTCATGCTCAGTGAAGAGCATGTTATGACTCTGATCACAAAATTGAGATACACTCAGAAGATTGTACCCAAGCTCCTTAACAAAGTTTACCTTCTCAATGCTGAGCTTACCATTTGTGACCTTGCCCCTTCCATAAATGTAACCACCTTCATTTCCTCCAAAAGCAACTGGTCCTCCATCAATTCTCTCAAAATTATGAAGTAAAGACCTATCGCCTGTCATGTGCCTGGAACAGCCACTGTCAATTATCCAGACATTCTTGTTTGTCTTGAGCTGTTCCTGCACAAAGAAAATGATTAGTTACATTTGGAAACCCAAGCCTTACTTGTCTTGGGTTCAGTAAGTGTAATAGAAGGTAATGCAACAGTAATAGATCCTATGGTTGTACAGGGGATCTTCGGCTGTTGTTGATGGAGAAACCTCAGTCATTTGGTCTTTCTTAGACTTCCACACCACCTTTGGAGTCTTGGACTTGACCTTCAAAACCTTAGAAGCTTTTGGAGCTTCACAAGTTTTAATGACTGATACTTCGGAAGAATCTACAGTCACTGCAGTAGACTTTAGTACTTCGGAAGAACTCCTTTCTTCCGAGACCAACTTTGCTTCCGAAGGTAATTTTCCATTTACCTTCTTCTTTGATTTGGAGCTTCCGAAGGAAACAGACTTTCCTTCCGAAGCTTGAGACTTCTTGAGATTCTTTGAAGTCTTTGTATTGGTCATGTGGATAGTACTTTTAGGATTGTATGGACAATCCTTGGCAATATGAGAAGTACTTTCACACATAACACACAGCATTTTCTTCTTCAAAGAAATCTCCTTTTGAGAGCAAGACTGGCCTTGGTCACATCCTTTTTCACCTTCATCTTGGTAGATTCAGATACAGTTCCTTGGGCTGTGAACTGTTCTTGGAATTTGATGGTCCAGGCTGTGCAGCAGTGGTACACAGCAGCTCAGTCTTCTTCTTTGTACTGAGATGATTTGAACATGAACCAGAACTCTTAGATAAGAGGCTTTGGTGGATGTCTTCAGTCCTTATTGCTTTGAAACCTGCAGAGATAAACACTTGTTTCTGCTTAGCATCAAAGGTAGCCTTGATTTCTTGAGCCTTCTTTGCTTTCCTTTTGCTCTTCCTGATCAAGTTCTTTCTCTTGGACTTGGTCATCACAGTTAATTTCTTCTCCTCAGAAGGATAGTGGCCCTTGGAGGAATCCTCTTCTTCACTCTCTCAGAGGGATTCCTCACTATCACTTCTTCATCATCCTCACTTACTGGATCTATGAGAGGAAGCTCATCTTCACAAGTTCCACACCTAGGAGATCTTACAGACAAGATTGTGTGTGGAGGAGCTATCTCATTTGATCCCAGTCCCTGTCTATTTTGATAACAAACCTTATTGTGTAGGGATGAGGATATCATGTTCTTGAAGGTCTCTTCTTCAAGAACACTTTTCTCTGCCAGGGCTTTGCTGATCACAAGCTCAGCCTGGCACTTAGTCAACTTAGTGATGAGATCTTGGATCTGAGTTCTAAAATCTGTATGTTCATGTTTTAGTACTGAAATAGTTTTCTCCAAGTCTTCTATCTTTAACTTGTAATCATTTTCAGACTTTCTAAAGTCAGATTTTAATATGTTTAATGACTCAAGATCAGATCTCATCTCTAGGTTGTAGGACCTGTATCTATTTACTTTAGCAATGCATTCAGGGGAGCAAAGATGTTCTAATACCTTGGCTTCATCATGATCAGCCATCAATGCTTGGTTTGGAGAAGCATCCTCCACCTGAAAACTCCAGTCAAATCCTCCCTCTTCAACAGCAACCGCAGCATGTTGCTTGTCTTCTCAGCCTGAGGGGTATTGTTGGTGAAGTTTGGTCTGAGTTGTGTTTGACCCCCATTTGCTCTGGGTGCCTTACACTCCCTGGCGAAGTGACCCATAAGGTTACAATTGTAACACTTAACTTTGCTTTTATCCAGGCCAAACTTACCACTGGTAGCATTGCTTGGAAATTTTCTTCCTGTCCTCTTGTAGAACTTCTTGGCTCTGTGAGTGAGAAGAGCCATCTGCTGAACTATCTCCATGTATTCCAGGTCATCTGGATGGATACAGTCTAGATCTTCAAGAGTGAAGAGATAATTTCCACAGCTTTCATCTGCAGACACAAAGGCTTGAGAAGAACTTGTCTCTTGGAATGGGCTTCCTTGAGTAAAGTTCTCCCTTGGTGTCTCGGGAAGGTGATGAAAGGACCCTTTTGTGAGTTGTCAGGGTAGCATAGGAGATGATGTTGGGGTTCTATGCTGTCCCTTTCAACCACATGAAGGGCTGAACCCATTTGATTGTTAGAGTTGCCAGATGAACCTTGTAAGTTCATCTCCATCTGGTATCCACTGAGAATCCCATATAACTCTGTCAGAGTAAGAGTTTTAAGGTTCTCAGTCCTCTTGATTACCACAATAGTGTGTCCATTGCCTAGGAAGTGAGGACATGAACTTCCTTACAATGTCTCTGTTCTCAAGAGGAACTCCTCCATCCACAAGGGTATCCACAATCTCAACATACCTGAAGTATTGTTGGGTCATGGTTTCACCTGTTTTAAAGGTGAAATTTTCAAACTGCTGCTTCAGAAGATCTTTCTTGTTCTCCTTGGCTTCAGAGGAGCCTTCATACATCAGCTTCAGTGCATCCCACAGCTGTTTAGCTGTTTTGCACTTCTTAAAACCTCTGTACACAGAGTTTGGGATAGCAGTCTGAAGAGCAGTCATGGCCTTCCTGTCAATCTCTACTCTTTTCCTATCTTCATCTGAGTAGTTGGCCACATCTTTAGGAATCATACCAGCACCGGTAGCAGAGGGGGTGCTAGGTATGAAAGGTCCATATTCAACAGATTCCCACATTCTTGAGTCAAGAGACCTGATGAAGCCTTCCATCCTCATGCACCAGGTGTCGAAGTCATCAAGAGTGATCAATGGGGATTTGTTCATGGTTCCAGTCTCCATATCAGTCTTTGAGATGGAAGCCATTTGAAAAGTTTAGTTTTTGTGTGTGTGAGGGATCTTAAGATGGTTAGATCTATATCACGAGCCTGAATGCTCTGATACCAATTGCAGGATCGTTCAAGGGCTTGAACACAATTACAACACAACAACACAATGAGGAGATTAACTAAACGTTAATCAAACAGTGAACTAGGTAACCAAAGGTGATGCAGAGAACACAAGTAAAGCAAGAGACAGAACAAGAGAGTATAGTTTTCAAGGTAGCAGTATATTGCTTTCTCAAGTTCTTTTACAAGTGTTACAAAGCATAAGAAAGATACAAGAACTTGGAATACTTATACTACAACCTACAGCCGGCTATACTATGAAAGCCAGCTGGATACAATTGACTAGACACTAACAAAATCAATTGTAGGATCAAAAGGCATATCTGCCTTTTGACCTTGTGACTATGACATGCCATAGCTCACATCCTTATACATTACAAAAAGGATAAAGTACATAAGTGGAAAGTTTCAGACTCAAGACCTCAATGTACAGTTACCAAAAGCATGGACCTTTTCACCAACTCTTGTAAGTTGGTGACTTATCAGAGACGCAGCGGAAAAGGTGCTTTATGGAACAGTACATCAGATAAAGCATGTGTACTAAAAGTCTTCGGAAGAAATCTGTCTTCATAGGTTGAAGCTTCGGAAGACTTTGTCTCTTCAAGCTTCGGAAGACTTCATGTTAGGCTTCGGAAGATATTGGTCTTGGCTTCGGAAGATATTACACTTAGAGTATTTTCTAATGCTTTGTGTAATTCTTCCGAAGCATTCTTCACTTCAGTACTTAGTGCATGTTGCTGAAACACTTAGGCAGTTTTGGGTTGCATCAGACTTCAGGAATCCTTACAGGACAATGATGGCCCAGCAACTGAAAACAGTTGGACAGGAATCATGCAAGCCCATCTAACTTCGAAGCTTGAAGTTAAAGCCTCGGTGAAGAACAAGTAATTTCTGAAGCTGAAATGGAAGCTATATGGAATGGATTGTTTTTTAAATGTCCGAGGAACTGATCATCACAGATGCTATCCTGGAAATGGCATCTGAAATGAGCAGCGAGGACCTTTACGATTATACCCTCCATCCACATACTCAATCTCGCCTCTCACAATCGACACTTCTCTCCAGAAACCACCACAGTCAGGATCTTCAAAGGATAAAGGAAAAGGAAAGATGACTGCAGGAAAGATTCAGGAAGAGAAGAGGAAGATTGAAAAACTTAGAGAAAGGAAGACTACAGACTGAGAAGGTGCATAGTGCTAGCACAAAAAGCAAACTGCTTCAATCAGGAGGGTTGTCTCATTTTTTTTTTTTTGTTTTAACAAAAAAAGAGAGCAAAATCACTTGGGGGGGACAGCTCATTGAAATGGGAGCTGCCAATGAGAAAACACTCCTGATACCCATAGAGGAGTTGGTGGTATCTGGAGACAGCAACCAGGCTGAAGTTTGAAGAAGACGCCAGGGTTGCCTTAGAGGAAAAGGAAAAGAGTTTTGAATGCAGCTGAGGAGAGACAGGATAAACTTCCTAATCTCCAGAGGTTGAACTTCAAGAACTCCTCTCCACACACGATGACACGATCCACTCTGGCCTTCACAAGAGCAGGGTCAAATGGAGAAAGAAAGGAAAAAGGCCTGCTAAGAAAAGGAAAGAGAGAAGAGAAGAAGAAGAAAGAAGAAGAGGCTAGGGTCACTTGCCTCTAAGAAGCTTACTAAGAAAGCCTGGATGAAGACTATCTCCGGCTCATGGTTCTCAAGTAGGCGGTAGGGTCCTATGTCGGATAGGACATCCAAGGATTGTCAGTGAAATTAAAGCTGAATACGGTTGGGGAAAAGGAAAGAGATGTACAGAAGGGTAAAAGGGATGACCTCACTGCTTCTACCCAACATAATTGAACCCTCATCCTCACCAATCACTATTAAACCTGAACCCTTCACCCATGAACCTACATCACTACCCTCCACTACTCCCTCACCTCAACCTCCTAAATTCCCATCATCAACCCAAAAACACAGCTAGAACCTCTGAACTAAACCTACCCAATCACCATCCAAACATCCCTTCAGCCTTCTCAACATCTCTCCCTGAGGAGTTTAAGGCAGTCAAGATGAAGCTCACTAACTGCCCACCACTTTGAGCGAAGTTCCTGTGTAGAAGACTCTGTCAACATTACTATGTAGACGGATCTTCAAGTCCCTCACAAGAACAAAGATCCTGATTGCCTAGAGGAACTTTGGACCAAGCTGCAAGACTTTTGGGCCTCAATTCAGACTCTTTAAATGAGGAAGAAAAGAAGCTCAGAAGAAAAACTGGGGACTCTGTGGATACAAGAAAAGAGGACAAGATTCCTAGTCAGCCTCTTGTGCCTAGAAGGAAGATAATCCAGTGGAGGTTCGATGAACCTTCTCACAACTGTTGTGGAAAGAGAGAATGGTGAAGTCAACAGACTCAATGCAACTCTCTGTTACACTCAGCAGATTTGACATTGCTGAGTTAGTATAGAGAAAACCATTCTCCAACCCCTCCAACTCTGAACTGCTGCACTCGTAAAAATCATCTAGTAGGCTTCATTTGGCTGAGCTAACTGCAAAAGCAAAGATTGAAGAAGAGTTGAAGTTGACAAGACAGGAAGACAAGGAAAGATCTACCACCAAAGGTCTGCCTTCTACAAATGGTGGAAGGTCCTGAATTGGAACCTATAGTTCGATGGGAATAGATTATAGCTCCCATCAACTAACTTTTCAGAGGGCAACAACAAAGGGTACATGTTATCCAAGGTGACAGACTAGATCTCCTATCTACCAAGGATCTGTACAAACTTCTCAGCACCACATCAGGGTAAGAAAAGGAGACAGACAAATATTTGCTCTCCTTGGTGCTGAAACTTTTGAGAAGTCGAGGTAAGTGAAGTTTTGGTAGCATCAGCCTAGGGGGAGTTGTTGGATCAAGAGAAGGCTAATGCAACAAACTATATCACTTAAGTTATTTTGATGCTGCATGCAAAAGGCTTCCGAAGCTCTTCATGGAACTTCCGAAGGTTGTAGAGTTCTTCCGAAGACAAAGGAAAAGTCCAGCTTCCAAAGACAGAATTCTACTTCCGAAGACAAATGCATACTTCCGAAGTTCAAGACTTAGAAGAATAAAGTGAAGACCACTTCCGAAGTATGATGAAGAAGTCTCCAAGTCTTCGAAGAAGCAGCCTCTCCGAAGTATAAAGTGACTTCGGAAGTACTTACTCTTCCGAAACCATTTAACCTTCGGAAGACACTGCTATGGCCAGTGGACACAAGTATGGTCTCTGACACTCCGCTGCAGACTTCTGATACAGCATGGCTTCTTCTAAAGAACCATGTTGTTGACCATACTTTATTCCACTGCTTACCTTCATGATAGTACCGTTACCATCTTTAGTTGTGACAAAAGGTAAGTCAGGGACATGTCCTGACTACCTAATCTCAGATAAGACTTATCAAGATACCTTAATCTTTAGTCTTGTAGTATAGACTTTAGGTATAGGCCCAGCTGGTATCAAATTATATCCTGCTATAGATAGTATTATATATAGGTTCTCCTTGTAATTCATAAAATGGTGAAAAATATGCTTGTAAGAGTCCTTTGTATTGTGAGTTGAGAATCAATATATAAAAGTATCTGAAATTATCTTTCTGTGTTCTTAGTTACTTTCATATAGTGATCAACTCTTCTTGATTCTTACCCGAGTGCGATTCTAGGTAAGTTGAGAGAAAACATTTGTGTTTAAGTGACAAACACCGATCTTGCATTTGGTAACTGCTCAGGATATCATACAGCTCGCTGGAGAGTGTGGGTAGAGAGGTTCCCAATTCTCTGATGGCCACACAGTAGTATGTCCATTGTCTAGGAAGAGAGAACATGAACTTCCTCACTATATCCTTGTTCTCAGTTTGAATCCAACATCTATTAGAGTATCTATAATCTTAACATACCTAAAGTATTGTTGAATTACAGTTTCACTATATGTGTAGGTGAAATTTTCAAACTACTGCTTCATGATGTCTTTCTTGTTCTCCTTGGCTTCCTCGGATTCTTTATACATAAGCGTAGTACATCCCAGAGTCTTTTGCACTCTTGCGTTTCTTGAAGACTTCTTAGATGGAGTTGGGAAGAGTAGTTTGAAGAGTGCCCGTTCCCGGAAAACCTCACAGTTGGTCAATCATAGCAATTGAAACATTAAACGTTACAAATAACGAGCTTAGCAGCGGAAATAATTTATCAAAAGCCATTTATTCATTTAAACCACTATTGTGGAGTAATACATCATCGTTTAACTAGTTACAAAAGAATTGTTTATATGCATTAGAAAACAACAGCATCACAGAGTACGAATGGATGTCAGACTTTTCCTACCGAGTAGCTTCACCCTCGGGCCATCCTCAGCAATAATTACCTGCCAACTGAAAATGTATAAAAGTCAGTGTTGCTGAGTGAGCTCTAGTTTTAAAAGTAATAATATACATTCTATGTGTTGTATAAGAAAATACTCTTTTCTGTAAAATACAACTCTATACTGTATATGCGAGCACGCATCGACTATATGAACAAGTATTGTTCGTTCTCTTTACTGTATGCCTTGTCTATTCTATAAACTTTTATCTTTATGTTTCACTTTCTGTATGGACCAGTGAGCAATACCCCAACTATATGCGCGATGGGAAAACGGGTGATGGGCCATCTATATCCCTCGAAAGGGTTAATTGTATCCCTCGAAAGGGTCAACTGTATCCCTCGAAAGGGTCAACTGTATCCCTCAAAGGGTCAACTATATCCCCGAAAGGGTTCTGTGTACTATGTACAAGGCGAACCCAATCACCCAGGACACGCTGCAAAGGTCCTGCCAATCTTAATTGATTGACCTTGTGTGCATAATAGGGTAGCTAACCCGCAGCACAGTTGAGCTACCGACAATATGGTCGTGTACCTCCTGTAAGCTTGCAAGACTTGTTAACATTTTCATTAATGTTCCTCTTCTTTTCTTTATTGCTCTTTCACTTTATTATTACGATATACTTTACGTTATGATAATAATATACCACGTAAAGTCACATACTATGGGTAATAATAATAATAGCAATAACAATAATAAGGAACAATCATTATCAATCATATCATGCATGAAACAACATCATTAATAAGCCTTTAGTCAACCTCGATCAAAACCCTAAGGCGCAGACTCCCAGAAAATTCTGTAAAAATTTCTAAGTCTTAGGCGCATGGGAACTATTTGGGCGCATGAGCCCTGTTCGGGCGTTTCATCACTATGTAGGCGCATCAGCCTAACATTTAAGCATTTTCACTTTAGGTGCATGAACTATCCAGGCGCATGGGCACTACTTGTGCGTTTGAACACTTAGACGTATGAGTAATTCAGGCGTATGGACACTTAGGCGCATGGACCACTTGGCGCATGGGCGCTATTTGGGGCGCATGGCCCTACACTTAGTCGTCCGGCTAACATTCTAGACGCATGGGCCACTGTTCAGCGCATGGGCCACTGTTCAGGCGCATGGGCCACTGTTCAGGCGCATGGGCTGTACTTTATCATTTCTAAGGTAATCTTAGGCGCATGGGCTACTGTTTGGGCGCATGGATCACACTTAGTTCTTACTATGGCATTTTCAGGCGCATGAGCACTATCTAGGTGCATGGACCTTCTGTTCAACATGTTTCCAGTATGTTTTCAACCCAAATCATCAAATCCATCAGTTCTAAGCTTAATGTGGCTATTCTAAACAGGAATAACCTATAATCATTCAAGAATCACATTCATTCATGCACAAAACATACGGGCATACATACTCAAACATTTGAAAATCTTTTACATACATTTTCAGCCCCAAAGATGTTTGAAAACAAGTAAAAACCGGGGTCTAGAACTCACTGATGCAACTTGGGTGTTTCTTCCTTTCTAACCCGCTTGCAAATGAGTTCAAGCACCTAAAAACAACACCACACATGCACACCCGAGCATGAACACAAACATATAAGCACATAAGCATGTAACCGGGATAAAACCCGTCATAAACATGTAAAAATCACGAATTCTTACCTTGAATTCGTTCACTTCTTCTTCTTCTTCCACAAACCGAGAGTTCTCTTCTACTTTCTCTCTCTAGAACCGAAGAAATGGTGATGTGAAGTGAGGGTGGGCGGCCATGCCCACCTTTACACCAACTTTTCAAAGTTTTGTCCTTTTGGACACTTTTGGTCCCTCCAATTGGACCTTATAGCTTTTCTTTCTTTTATTCGTAACTTCTTATCTTTTAAAAAAAATAACCGGGTGTTACATCTTTTGCACTCTTGCATTTCTTGAAGACTTCGTAGATGGAGTTGGGAAGAGTAGTTTGAAGAGTGCTCATGGCTTTCTTATCAATATCTATTTTCTTCTTGTTTTCTTTAGAATGGTCAACCACTTTATCATCCCACCTCTAGCAATTGCCGAATTATTGTTTTGGATGTAAGGTCTAGAGACTATAGATCTCCACATCCCGTTATCTTGAGACTTGATGATACCTTCCATTCTAATGAACCAAGTGTCAAAGTCATCAGGATTGATCAATGGACACTTAATCATTGTGTCGGTTTTCATATCAGCTTTAGTAAGAGTTGACATTTGATCAAGTAAGTGTTTATGAAACTGAATAGTGATTTAAGATGGGATAATACAATCAAGAGTCTGAGAAGATCTGATCCCAGTTGTTGGATCGATTTAATGGTTCAACAACAATTTCATAGTTTGAGATAACACACTTACTAGATTAAATAAGGAACTAGACAATGAAACATTGAACAAACAAGTAAGAACACTCAAGAACACAAAGATTGGTTTTTAAGAATAATGTACATTGCTCTTAAGTATTTTTACAAGTGTTACAAGGCTTAGTTCTAAGAATGGTACATGAGATACTTTATACTACACCCTACAACCGACCATACTTTAAAGGCCATTGGACACTAATCTAGACAAAAAGATCAATATAAAGTCAAAATGTAGATTGCCTTTTGACATGTGACTATGATATGTCATAGCTCATATCCTATTGTATTACAATAAGGATAAAGTACTAAATGAGGAAGTTACAGATAAAAGACCATAATGTATAGCTAGCCAAAGTAAAAAGGTAATAACCAACTTATATAAGTTGGTGAGTCTTTAGAGCTAGCAACGAAAAGGTCTTCTGCTTTTGTCTAAAGTGTGTCAGTAGACAAATGGCTTCTTAGTATTTGGAAGAGTTCAGTCTTAAAGCTTTGGAAGACTTTATCTTTAAGCTTCGAAAGACTTCATTTTTGGATTCAAAAGATTTCTTTCTTTGGCTTCAGAAGATTTGACACTCAGTTATTTTTCTTTGTATATTGTCAAATCTTTCGAAGTACTTCCCTATACTTCAATGCATGTTGAAAGTTATTTGGTTAGCATCAGTCTCTAAGATAAACTCTTTCAACTATGTTTTAGATTCACCATCGTTCCCCCGTTGTCCATGGTGTGAAACAAAGCCCCTGAATCCATTACCCAAGAATCCACACTATTTTCCACACTGAGTATCAATACATCATCATTAGAAACATCCCTAACAACATTATTCAATTCCTTCTTATTTTGACACAGACTGTTAACGTGTCCCACGTTATTGTAGCTCTAGCACTTCACATTTTTCCTAGGTTTAAATGAACTTATTTCCAACTCCCAATGTTCTTGTTATTATCATGAGCCCTGCCAAGATTTAACAACTCTCTGTTTGATGATTCACTTGAATTCCTTCTTCTAGCCTCTTGACCATTATTAGATCTTGAATACTATCAAGAGTTACAGAACCTGATACTGCAGTCACAGTTCTAACCAAGTATCAGGCTAAGACGAAAACAATAGTAAAGCCTAAACTTAATCATCAAACTAATTTCAACATATACAATTCTTGTTAAGATTGAATTTAGATTGTTTATGTGAGAAGTCATTGAGCTTCCTTCATTTATCCTTGTTTTTACCAGCTCCTGAATCAAGAACACCTTATTCGCCATAGACGTTTTCTCATACATATTGAAAAAGCATATATCATACCACAAGTCGTACTTTCCTTAATGATGTTAAAAGCAACATTTTTCGTTAAAGCCAATGTAATAACCACACGAGCCTTTTCATCCTTTAATTTCCAATCAACTTGTTTTATTTTTTTATCTTTTTTCCTAGTACCATATTCAAGTCATTTTGACATAACAATGTTTCTACTTGAATTTTCCATCAACTGAAATCAAACCGTTAAAAATTTTTATCACAACCTTCCCGTCTTTAGCAATCTTAAACAGCAAACAAAAAGCAAATCGTAATAGTGAACATACAAAAGCACTAAAATCAAAATCGTTGAATTTTCCATCACTGTTGTTCTACTGAACACTGTTAATTAACTGATTTGCTCCTACAAAATAACCTTTGCAGACAAATCTTATCCAAAAACACTTTTATTTCACAAAACCCGTTTCCAAAACATTTGATAATAAATAGGCAGAAATCTAAACTTGAAACATAAAACTCTAATCTTCACCCAACGAATAAAAAAATTCTTCACCAAATCCTAATCAACTACTTCAAAAAGCTTTAACTTGGTACATTTCCGTTTGTTATTAGTTGCTAGCCCATCAAGCGAGCCTACAAATACATGTTAGATTGCAGCCCAATTCTTGTAATTAAACCAACGTTGTTACGATTTGTTATTCTCCTTATTTTATCCCTCTAATTGCTCCATCACGTGAGCTTGTCACCATACTCATGCCATTACATTTATTTAACTTCATTCATGCGGGATTTATATACTTGTATAAATGCAGTAAATAAAACTTTTATTTATAAGTCAAAATTTTAGCAATTCATTGATATCATCAAGTAGATTAATAACTAATGAAAATAATAATAATTTGATGTTATATCACAAACTCTTTTATCAAAGTTTACGTTAATATATTAAGGTTTTATTTTATATTTGATTTTGATTTAGTTAAGTATAGTAACCACTCGTTATTCACGCAGTTCTCGCAAGTTTAGGCTTTGTGTTAGGATGATAGTGGAATAGATATTGAAAAATGAAAAGAAAAGAAAGAATGAAAAAAAGATAATGAGCATAATAGTGAATAATATGAATGGAGTAACACATGTATGTATGTTGTGCGCTCACAAATGTTAAGAAAAAAAAAAGTTATTATATTTTATATATATCAAAACTATAACTCGTTCAGTAATACTGATTTTATATGCATATCAGTAAGCATGTAAAGTATGAGGTTTAGAAGGTTCAAGCATGAATATAAAAGCTACTACCTAGGATTTCTCAAGTCTTACATCCACTATGTTCAATAACAAGTCTAAATTTATTGTCTGATGTCATTATAACACATCGTTTGATACTTTTATAAGAGAATGTTTTTATTAATCACTTAAATATATTTTTCAATAGCTAAGTGTTATAATATGATTATTTTATGCTATGATGGGTTAATTTTGAGGTTTATGGAACAGGACCTTACATAAATTTACAAATGAAATCATCCCTAATTGATTAATTCATCCGTAACTAATTACACATAGCTAATTACATAGATTAAAGATAATACTCACCCGCACGTGTTTCTTCATCCGAATCTCTTAACACTTCAAGATACATACCTTACTCACCCGAAGATAACTTAAATCATTCTTATTTGATAGGTTTTATAATATTTTTCACTATTAAGACTCAGACATATGTATCTAATGTTACACTTGTATAGCCGTAGCTGCTTCTAAGTTACACTCATTGATAGTTGACAACAAACATTGCCATTGCAACTTACGTTCGTAGTATATGATTGATCATAAATGTTAAGGATTATTTAATTTAAATGTGCAAAGTGGAGCCTAATAAAGGTTAATTTAATTTTATATGAATATGTTGTAGGACCGTTTAAGGGTTGGTAACTTACAACACAACACAATGAGCAGAGTTCAGTTATAACACTTAATAGATCAAATGAGGAACTAACAACGAATCATACCTTGATACTAAGTAACATAAGTAACAAAGAGACAGAACAAGAACGATAACAATAACACAATTGTTTGGTTTTCAAAAATGTTATATATTGTTCTCAAGTTCCTTACAGGTATTTACAAAACATAAAAGGATTAAAGATTACAAAGGGACCTGAGACATTTTATACTACATCCTACAACCGGCCATACTTTGAACCAGCTGGATACATGATCTAGACAACAGAAAAATCAATGCAGAGTCCAAAGGCAGATTGTCTTTTGACTAGTGACTATAACATGTCATAGCTCACATCCTAATATATTACAAAAAGAACAAAAGTACATAAAATAGAAAGTAACAGATTCAAGTCATCAATGTACAGCTTACCAAAAGCATGGACCTTTCACCAACTTGTGAAAGTTGGTGAGTCAAATAGAGTCGTAGCAGAAAGGTGGTTTAGCTTTATGGTAAAAGGTACATCAGATAAAGCAAGTACTCAAGTATTTGGAAGAAATCTGTCTTCAAGTGTTGACTTTAGAAGACTTTGTCTTTGAAGCTTCAGAAGACTTTGTCTTTGAAGCTTCAGAAGACTTTGTCTTTGAAGCTTCGGAAGACTTCATGTTTGGCTTCGAAAGATATTGGTCTGGGCTTCGGAAGATATTGGTCTTGACTTCGGAAGATTTCACACTTAGAACATTTTCTAAGGCAGAGTGTGAAACTTCTAAAGCATTCTACTTCAGTACTTCTGTGCATGCATGTAGGAAAGACTTTGGATGTTTTGGGTTGCATTAGCCTTATAGGAATCCTTACAAACTCCCCCTAGGCTGATGCTACCAAAACATTTGAAGACTTCGATATTAACAGTCCTCATCATGATAATGACCAAACATTTCTTCATTAGATGGTCAGGATCACTCAAACTCTCATAATGTCTTCTTATCTCAAAGAGATTATGCAGAGGTAGATTGAACATGTCTTGCCATGTGTAAACATCTTTAATAACTTGATCTCTGATAGCATGCCATTTTTTCTGGATTAGTAGTGTAAGTCTAGGATAAGATGGGTCTTCTGATGCTAGAGGAGCTACTTGAATTAGAGTTGGTGAAGCTTCCTCTTATTGCACATCCTTAGGATGTTCTGACTTATCCTGATGTTTGGAGATGGATGCTCCTTTCTTTTTCTTCTTGGAATTTAGTCTAGAAGCCATCCTTTTTCTCCTCTTCATACCTTTTAACTGAGAAGACTAGCCTGCAGCACCTTGTTGATCATTTTGTCTTGCTCAGTTGGGTTTTCCTCTCTCACAGGTTCAAATTGAGAGAGGACTGAACCCTGTTGTGGATCAGAAGATGAAGCTTGTTGTGATTCAGTAGGAGGTCCAGGTTGTGTTGTCTTAAAAGGTTCAACCTTAACCTCCACTTCTTTAGGGACCTGACTTGATGGAGAGAGTAAGTCAACAAGTTCTCCTATTTTGACCTTCTGCTTGATCATCCTAATATGCTCATCCATGGTGAATAGAGACATAGGGCCAAGTCTCCTTTTGGAGAATCAATATAGCTTCAAGAAGCTCATCATCCTCTACCTATCAGTAGACCTTTTTTGTCTCTTTTAGATGATGGCTTGGTAGCTTTTTCTCTCATCTTCCTCTTTCTTGCCTTTCTTTCTTTGAGTACTTCAAGTTCAAGTTGCTTGAGATACTCAAACTCAATGTACTCAAAGGACAAGGGAAGAAGTGCATCAGCCTGATAGAGACCTATGGCACTCAGGTAGTTGATCATGTTGATCTTATCAGTTTCTTTGTCTACCTAAGGTTCTTGTGGGGCCACAGTCTCCTGCATAAGACTTTTTTGAACTAGTGAGAGAGTAGGAACATGTTTGTAGAGCCTTTTTAGTCTCTTTTCCTCTTTGCTTTGAAGAAGCAATCTTGCATTCCCTACTTGCTTCCTCTCTCTTGACAATTCCATGTCAGCCATCTAAGGGGAGAGAGATTATATTATCAGTATCATAGTTCCTCATCTGTAAGTAAGCAATCATGACTGCCCTCAACTCATCATTTTGAGTGTTTGGACTAGGAGCCGCCCTGATTTCAGCTTCCATGAAGCTAGTAGACCTAGTAGAGGAACTTTCTCCCTTTAGCTTCCTTTTCCTCTTTCTTTTCTCCTCCTCAATCTCCTTAGGAGTCATTTTCCTTTTCCCTTTATCACTGATAGACCTTTGTGACTTAGGATGGATAGAGCTTTGGCCTTCATTGCTTAGAGTAGCATCCATGCTCTAGCCAGAGAGAGGTTGAGATACACCTTCACCAGCAGGTGTCTCATCAAGGGAATGGACTTTTGAAGCAGTTATAGGTGTGGCAGGGCTCTCAGGTTCTATCATTGGGCCTTCAATCATGGTTTTCCCTTTGAAGCTAATCTCAGGGCCTGCCTCAACATCCAGTTGACCAATGACATTGCTTGATTGCCTTTGTCTCCTTCTGAGGCTGAACTCTTCAGTAATCCTATCTTGAATCCTTTATGCTAACTTATCAGCTTGTCTAGATTGGCTTGGGTTGACAAGTGGCATGTTGATAAGATGAAGACCTTTATAGTAGTTCAAGGTCTGAAAATTGAAGACTTTTTGCTGCCCTTGAACTCTTTGAAGAATAAGGGCTCTTATGTTAGCATCATACATCCACCCTATGTTGTAGTTAGAAGTTCCTTGAGATTCCAAGTGACTAACCTTAGAGACTAGATAGATGCATGTTTTTGACAGTTTTTGCAACTTTAGTCTCAGATTCCTGTCCTCTTCATCAGAAGATTCATTAGGGGATGAGATAATTGGATCAAAGTCCTCAGTCTCACCACCAATAGATGTTCTTGGTTGCTGGTTTTCCTCTGCTCACTGACTACTTCAGATGGAGTATCAGTGGGCTGAGTTACCATGGTTGAGGTCTTAAAGATGTAATCACTTGAAAAAGTGAATGCCTCTTCCATATGGACCTCCTGAGTAAAGTAAGGAAGATCCACCTCAGTAGTAGGTAGATGATATGGGTTAAACAAGGGAGAAGCAGGAGCACTCATCTATCTTTGAGTGGGGAAGAGTAGAGAGACTCATGGTACTCACCGAATCCCAAGTCTTCATCATCATAGAAATCAAGGCTGGGGATTGGTTGGTTGAGATCTAAAGGCTAGGGATCGTAACATTCCCTTGAAGGTTGTACAATAGAGTGTTAAGACTTAGAGTGAAAGCTTAAGGCTGTTGGGCTAGTGAGCTCATCAGCTGAGAATGTGGAACCCCAGTACTGATCTTGAAGAGATAGGAGTGGTTTGCTCCTCAGAAGAAGTGGGAGCTCTAGTGTCCACTTCCTCCTGTGTGGGTAGTAATATGGGGGCCTGCACAAGCTGAGTAGCTTGTGCATGTTGGATTCTTTATGCCCAAGACACATAGAATATTGATGTAGTTAGTATATTATGATCCAAGTCGGGTCATACCCAATAACAAGCTTAGCAAACACCAATTAATATTTAATTAATGATATGATCATGCAATTAAATAATTACAGCAATTTAGAAAATGGGTTTTCAAAATAAGTTGCATATAAGATGGAACAACTTATAGGGATCTTTTGTTCATGGGTATTATTTGTAATGTTATTTAAGATTGGTTAAATAACATCAAGTAATAAAAGTGTGTGTTTGAGTTATATAATTAAAAGGCTAATGACCTAACTCATTCTAGTGACTAGTTCAATATATGGTTGATAAAATTGGGTGGGAAAACCCAATTAAACAAAATTTTGCCCCCCCCTTTGGTGTGGTTGGTCCTTTATTTTCTTGGACAAAGACCATATTTACTAGTCTAACACTCCACTTCCTTCTCTCTCTTACATGCAAGAACCACAAAGGACCAAATTCTCTCTATTGTTGAAGATAATCTTGGCTGAAGAGAGGGTTTTCAGCAGCCTTTTTGGTTCGTTTTGGGTGTTCAAATCCTAGCAAAAGGGTCTTTGCTTCATGCTTGTGGGTATGGATGCTTGAGGACACCTCTCCTTGTTGTTTTGGTCATTCAAGAACCTCATTTTCTTCCTCCCATCAAATGTTTTTAGCAGCTCTACAAAGGTAGCATTATGGGTAATGTTTGGTTGTTATTTCTTCTTAATAGCTAGTCCATTCACATATATTTGATCCTATGTTCTTGGGTTTGTTGTTATATTATTAGCCTTAATTTTCAGATTACAAATCATAATATTAAGGTTTTATTCCACTGTTTTTCATGTTTAAATGGTTAAACAACTTTGATAATGGTCCAACAAACCCAACATTGGCATCTAGAGCCGGTTATCTGAAAACTAGCTTCAATAGTCCTTGTAAATTTGGTTTTATGGGGTTTTAACACCTAATAGGGGCTGTTTTTTGATGATATAATGAATCCCCAATCCTTCAAGGTTATATCTTACATGCTTGTGATTAAACTTTGAAAGAAAGATGTCAAATGGTTGATTATTGTGTTTGGACAAAAACCTTAGATTTTGGGTTTATGTTGGCCGAAAATTTAGGGTTAAATGGGGGTTTATTTTGCTTCTTATATGTTGTATATGATGTTTCATATTGGTGCATAACCTAGCCTTGACCTTGTGTTGATTTGGTTTTGGATGAACAGTTTGTTTTGGTTGATTTCATTCATTATGGTTGTAATATTTATTCCTGTGTGCTTGTATATTGTAGTAATTTATTTATTCATTCAATGGTGATGTAATAAATAGATTAGGTGTTTCTTATTTTATTAGAAAATTTGTATTAGGATATAAATTTTGTAAAAGAAGATGCACAAGTTGAAAGCACAAAAGGAAGGCACAAAAAGAAGGACTTAAGCATTTGGATGCAACTTCAAGTGGGGGTCTTTGGAGATCCTATCTTTGTGTTGTAATTAACCCTTAGAAAAGACCTAATGATCACACTTGTGATGGCAAACAAGTGTGGTCACCTAAGTGGCAATGGTTATGCATGTAACACCCGGATACTTTCTTTGAAGTCGACGAAAGAGGAAAAAGAAATAGTCCAAAGTCAGGGGACGAAACTTACCAAAAACAGGAGAAAGATTGGATGAGTGGGGGAATAAGGGGGGAGGGAAGCCCACACCCTCCCCACACTTGTAAAAATTTGCCAAGAGGAGAAGAGAGGGAGAAAAAGGGGAAAAGGCTTGGTTCTTGTGGATTCGAGCGTGAAAGTCAAAGTGTAGTGAGTTGAATCGAAGCTCTACTTGACGGTGTCATTTGTGTGAGTTCTAGAACACGTATTTTAAACGTTTTCAATTGATTTGGGGCTGGAAAACATAGTAAAACCCGTTTTTGAAATGTGTGTGTTGAACACGTATGTGTTTGTGTGTGATGCGAGTGGAGTTTGTTTTCGGGCTTGTGTGTGCTTGTATGGTGTTGGGGTATGTGTTCCTAAGGTTTAGGGTGGTTGATTTGGGCTTAGAACAAGTATGAAGGGTTTAGAGACCAAAAATCGCAGATTGGGTTCAGGATGAGCTGCATTCTGCATCAGCTAGGGCTAGGCGACCAAATGGAGGCCATACGACCGAAAGGAGTGTGACTGAGGTTCATTCGCATGTGAGTCATGCGACTAGAGTCCATACGCTTGTGTGTCGCACGACTAAGGGCCATACGCATGGGGAGCCATGCGACTGAGGGTCCATTCACCTAGGTGTCCATCTGTATTAGTTTCATTCACAGAAGGTGTTCATCTGCATTTGTGCTCAATCGCACAAGATTTCCATCCGCATTTGTTCCATTCGCATGGAACTCATCCGCATTGTGTTCACCCGCATTGGGTCCATTCGCATGAGGCCCATTCGCTTGTTGTCCTCCGCATGGGTTCTGTCGCTTGGAAGGCCATGCGACTGAACGGTGCCCATACGCCCAAGTAGGTCTTGTGTGCCCGAGGGAACATAGTTTATTTACTGACTTTCGGGGAAAAGTGCAGATGTAAGTTTTGATGTGGAAGGTTCTTGGGGGTTCATATAGATGACTTTTGAGACCTTAGAGGTTATGTTGGGCATCGATGATGATGTATGGCGATGTATGATGTTGTATGTTTATGCTTGATGGTATGTATGATATGTGTTATGTATGTATGATGCCCGGTATGATGATGTTGATTGTGTATGTTGATGTTCCTTATTACGTATGATTATCTTTTCCTTGGCTTTACGTTGAATGTTAACGAACAAAATGAAAAGTATTATGTAATGTAAAGTGGAAGATAATGAAAAGAGGAACAAAATAAAGAATACATGCATTAAAGAACGAACGAACGTAAGAAAGGCTTGCAAGCAAATGTATGGAGGTTCACACCCAATGAAGGGTGTTAGCTCAACGGTGTGCGGTTTAGCTACCCCTAGAAGGATGCACACTGGGGTCCAATCTTTGTGATTGACCATATGTATGGGATCCTTGCCGCTTTCCCTGGGTGCTTGAGTCAGTTTCGTGCACAATGTTCGAGGTCTATGAAAGACCTCAGGCCCAGATACTAGCTTCGTGCACAATGTTTGGGGTATAGCATATGACATTGATCCAGAATGAAAGAGAAAAGATAAGTGGTGAATGTACTTGTCCTAGGTACCGGAGTCAGCTCCGTACCCGATGTTCGAGGTCTATGAAAGACCTCAGGCCCAATTACCCGCTTCGTGCACAATGTTCAGGGTAATGTACATGTCATCGAAAGAAATGAACGTGAATGGAAGTAACGAAAGTTAATGAACGAATGATGAAGATAATAATGATATTGTCTATGTGTACGTATGATGTATGATCGCATGAAAGTAAAGAACGGTTTTAACGAAAGATAAAGTATTGTTTTATTATAAAACTAGAACTCACTCAGCAATGCTGACTTTTATGTGTTTCCAGTTGGCAGGTAATGTTGCTGAGGATGGCACGGGGCGGCTACTCAGCTCTTTTGGGATGACATTCTTTTGTTTAATGTTTTTGCATTATAATACGAACGAACGATGTTTTGAAATGAACGATTGTATTAACTTGCAAAAGCATTTGTAATGAAATGAAAAGTTATTTTAATGTTTCCGCTGCAATATTTTATTAAAGTTAATGTAATTATATGTTTTATGTGCGATGATTGATCAGTTGTGACCGTCCTAGGAACAGGGCCTTACAAGTTGGTATCAGAGCCAAATTTTAAGTGAAACAGGTAAAATTTTCATAATAAACCTAAACTTAAACTGAGAATGGGGCGGAAAGGGAAGGGATACCAGTCTAAGTAGCTGCATGCCATCAGGTATTTTTGTAATGTTAACCGGTATTATGTGCGCATGTTATGTGGTTTATGTGTTGTTTGTAGATTTAAATACTAATGTAGTTAGGATAGGTAATGCTTGGGGTATGAAGTGTAAGTAAGTGGCTAATCACAACTAGCCACTGTAATTAGGGACTTACTATACTTGACATAAACTAAGCATTCCCTTGAATGACCGTGTTGGTGTTTGTATCTTTCAGTGTGTGTGTGGATGGTTGACGGTAGATCTTCAAAGGCTTCACGTGGTGGAGGTATTGGTGCTGAACCGTGACCCAAGAGAGGAATACCCAGAGTTGAAAAGGTGGTTCACGAAGAACCAGAGACCCCTCATCCAGAGGGTGGCGATTAGAGCACCAATCTAAGAGCCTCAGGAAAAGAGGCGGTGGTGGAAGAAGTTCATCAAGTCATGCAGACGATCTTACCGTCTGTAGTGACTGAAGTGATTAATGCTATACGGGAGGGGGAGAGGAAAGAAAGAAGTAGACCTACGGGCGAAAGGAGACAGCCCGAGACTAAGACGGTTTTGTTAGATGACGAAGAAGAATAGGAGGAAGAAGAGCCTGCGCTGGAGGCGGCACGAGGCTGTAACTGTGGGGCGTTTCAACGATGCAAACCCCCTACTTTTGATGGTAACGGCACTACTACTACTGCTCACCGGTGGGTGAGAGAAATGGAAGCTGTCTTGAATATCAGCAAGTGTCGGGATGATCAGAAAGTACAATTTGCTGCCCACTGTTTTGTGGACTCGGCTCTGTGTGGTGGGACAATATAGTCCAAGCCGAGGGTAGTCGGGCAATTGGTAGGATGAAATGGTCGGAGCTGAAAAAGTTGGTGATTGAGGAGTTTTGTCCTCATAGGGAGATGGATAAGGTGGAGAGGGAGTTCCTGCAGTTGGAGGCGGGGACGATGACACATCAGCTGTACACCACCAAGTACAATGAGATAGCATGTATGGTGCCAAATCAAGTGACGCCTTTGTCATGGAAGATTAAAAGAAACATTCAGGGCTTGCCAACGGATATCTGCAGGCACATGATCGCTGCCCGGCCGAGCACGTTCAGGTTGGCGGTAGATTTGGCAAGGAGGTTGTATGATGAGAGAGCCGTGGTGGTGGTGGCTGAAGGTAGCAAGAAGGGTGGTGGTGATTGGAACTGGAATGGGAAGAGGTTCGGCCAGGGTGATGCCTCGACGGGTAACAAGATGGCACCGGTGGACGATCGCCGTGTAGTCACACCCGTTACGGGATCGAAAAAGTGTCGCAAATGTGGGAAGGAGCACAGTGGCGAGTGTAGGTGGGGGTTGAATGTTCGTTTCAAGTGTGGGAATCCTGGTCATATGGTTAGAGATTATAGGGGTACAAGGTGTTTCAACTGTGGGGAAGGTGGTCACATGAGTAAAGATTGTAAGAAACCGAGGGCTGAGGGTTCTGGGGTGAAGAAGACGGGTAGTGAAGGACCGAGGGCGAGCCCCAGGGCATTTACGATGACACAGGAGGAGGCTAGGACGGACCCTGATGTTGTGTCCAGTACGTTTCTAGTGAACAAAAATTTAGCTTCTGTGTTATTCGATTCAGGTGCCAGTAAAAGTTTTATTTCTGCTGCTTTCTGTGCTAAGCTTCCTGTTAGTAGTAGTAGACGTGTTGATGCACCCTTTTAGCTAGAAACCGCCATAGGTAAGTCTACCAGAATTTTTGAGATGATAGAAGACTGTGATGTGGAACTAGAAGGTCATAAGTTTCCGGTCAGATCGTTCGTGATAACCTTAGGTGGTTTCGATTTGGTTCTTGGGATGGATTGGTTGGCGGATTACGAGGCAAACATTGTTTGTCACAAGAAGATGATTCGTCTGACTGCGCCTGACAGGAGTAAGGTGTTGGTTTATGGGGATCTGGTCACGACTATCCCAAAAGTAATCTCAATGGTGGTGGCGGGAAAGTGCATGAGGCGTGGATGTAGTGCCAACTTGGCCTATGTAAAGGATGTGGATACACCAACACCACAACTGCCTGAAGTATCGGTTGTGTGTGACTTTCCAGATGTGTTCCCAGAAGACTTACCAGGAGTGCCACCTAACCGAGAGATCGAGTTTCAGATTGATCTGATCCTGGGTGCCCAACCTGTTGCCAAGGGACCGTATCATTTGGCTCCAACTGAGATGAAAGAATTGATGAAGCAGTTGCAAGAGCTACTTGATAAGGGGTTTATTAGACCGAGTATCTCTCCTTTGGGTGCTCCGGTCTTATTCGTGAAGAAGAAAGACGGTAGTATGAGGATGTGTATTGACCACCGTGAGCTGAATAACTTGACGATAAAGAATCAGTACCCGTTACCGAGAATTGATGATTTGTTTGACCAACTTCAAGGTTCCAGTTGGTTCTCAAGGATAGATCTTCGATCTGGCTACCATCAGCTAATGGTGAAAGAGCAGGATGTTTCTAAAACAGATTTTGGCACGCATTACGTCACTACGAGTTTCTTGTTATGTCTTTTGGTTTGACCAATGTGCCAGCTGTCTTTATGGATCTGATGAATCGAGTGTGTCGGCCGATGTTGGATAAATCAGTGATTGTGTTTATTGATGATATCCTGATTTATTCGAAGAGTGAGATAGAGCATGCCGGTCACATTCGGGAGGTTCAAGAGACGTTGAGAAAGGAGAAGTTCTACGCCAAGTTCTCTTGTGCATTTTGGTTGCACGAAGTTCAGTTCTTGAGTCATGTGAATCCGGACGGGATTATGGTGGACCCGGCAAAGGTGGAGGCAGTGATGCAATGGAAGTCTCCAAAGACGTCATCCAAGATTCGTAGTTTCTTGGGTTTGGTGTTTCTTGGGTTTGGTGGGCTATTACAGAAGATTCATTCAAGACTTTTCTAAGATTGCTTCTCCACTAACTAAGTTGACCCGGAAGGATGTGAAGTTTGTATGGGGTCTAGCTCAAGAAAAGGCATTCAAAGAATTGAAGGCGAGATTGACTCAAGCTCCTGTCTATAATTACCCGATGAAAGTGAAGATTTGGTGGTTTATTTTGATGCTTCCTACTCGGGGTTGGGGTCTGTGTTAATGCGGAAAGGGAAGGTTATAGCCTATGCATCCCAATAGTTGAAGGTTCATGAAGTCAATTATCCTACTCATGACTTAGAGCTAGCAGTCGTGGTCTTTGCGCTAAATCTTTCTAGGCACTATCTGTATGGACGAAGTGCACCATATTCACTGACCATAAGAGCTTGAAGTACTTCTTTGAGCAGAAGGATTTGAACATGAGTAGAGGAGATGGTTGGAGCTTATAAAGGATTATGACTACGAGATCCATTACCATCTGGGCAAAGCCAATGTGGTGGCGGATGCCCTTAGTCCAAAAGAAAGGCCCGAGCCGATTCGGGTGAAAGCATATCAGTTGGTCATGACCTCGGATGTGATGAAGTAAGTCAAGGAGTTCCAAGATGAGGTATTGAAAGAAGATCATCTTAACTCTGAAAGAATGAGAGATCTGGTTGCAGAATTGAGTGAAAACACGCTTGGTGTTAGAACTCGATTCGGGAGGATGTGGATTCCTCGTTTTGGGGATCTAAGGGTGAAGATTTTGGTTGAAGCTCATAAGACTCGATACCCTATTCATCCCGCTGCCAAAAGATATATCAAGACATGACGAAAGATTATTGGTGGCCGGTATGAAGCGCCACGTGGTGGAGTATGTGAGTAAATGCCTTACTTGTCTACAGGTGAAGGCCGAGCATAAGAAGCCGTATGGGAATATCCAACCTTTGGATATACCGGAGTGGAAGTGGGAATATATCACCATGGATTTCATTACGAAGCTGCCACGTACTCGGAAAGGATATGATGCTATATGGGTGGTTGTTGACCGCTTGACGAAGAGTGCTCACTTCCTATCTATCCGCGAGACATATTCATCTGAGAGATTGGCTGATCTATTCATCACGACGCTATGCGACGAGGTTACACATTAGCACGACTTATCATCCCCTGACCGATGGTCAGTCAGAGAGGACCATTCAGACGTTGGAGGATATGCTTCGTGCTTGTGTTATCGATTTTGTAGGAAGTTGGGATGAACACTTATAGTTAGCTGAGTTCTCATATAACAACAGTTATCATGCTAGTATTGGTATGCCTCCTTATGAGATGCTATACGGTAAGAGATGCAGAACACCGTCTGTTGGGGTGATGTTGGTCAGAAAGAGTTAGGGAGCGTCGAGGTGATCAAGGCTACGACTGAGAAGCTTGAAAATATCAAAGCCTTCATGAAGGCAGCCAAAGATAGACAGAAGTCGTATGCTGATAAATGACACAGACCGATTGAATTCCAGGTGGGTGACAGGGTTATGCTGAAAGTCTCACCTTGGAAGGGTATCATCCGATTCCGAAACCAGGGCAAGTTGAGCCCAAGGTATATAGGGCCTTTCCGAATCGTTACTCGAGTAGGAGAGGTGGCCTATAGACGGTAGTTACCAGATGAGCTAAGTGGAATTCACCCGACATTCCATGTATCTCATTTGAGAAAGTGCTTAGCAGACGAGGATATGATTGTACCACTGAAGGATATTGAAGTAGATGAATGGCTCAATTATGTGGAGCAACCAGTAGCAATCATCGATTGAAAAGAGAAGAGACTGAGGAATAAAGTGATTCCTCTTGTGCGTGTACAGTGGAAGCACAGGAAAGGATCCGAGTCTACGTGGGAGACTAAGAAGAAATGAGGCAGCATTACCCACGTCTGTTCGAGGAATAACAGGTTTCGGGGACGAAACCCATTTAAGGGGGGTGGACTTGTAACACCCGGATACTTTCTTTGAAGCCGAAAAAAGAAGAAAAATAAATAAAGTCCAAAGTCGGGGGACCAAACTTGCCAAAACGGGAGAAAGAGTGGATGAGTGGGGGAATAAGGGGGAATAAGGGGAGGAGGGTAGCCCACACCCTCCCCACACTTATAAAAATCTGCCAAGAGGAGAAGGGAGGGAGAAAAAGGGGAATCAAAGCTCTACTTAACAGTGTTGTTTTTGTGACTTCTAAGACCCCTCTTTTAAATGTTTTCAACTGATTTGGGGTTGGAACACATAGTAAAACCCGTTTTTGAAATGTGTGTGTTGAACCCGTACGTATGTGTTTGTGTGTGATGCAAGTGGAGTTTGTTTTTGGGCTTGTGTGTGCTTGTATGGTGTTGGGGTATGTATTCCTAAGGTTTAGGATGGTTGATTTGGGCTTAGAACGAGTTTGGAAAGGTTTAGAGACCGAAAATCGCAGATCGGGTTCGGGATGACCTGCGTTCTACATCAGCTAGGGCTAGGCGACCGACTGGAGGCCATACGGCCGAAAGGAGTGCGACGGAGGTTCAATCGCATATGAGTCGTGCGACTAGAGTACACAAGCTTGTGTGTCGCACGACTGAGGGCCATACGCATGGGAGTCATGGGACTGAGGGTCCATTGGCCTAGGTGTCCATCCGTATTACTTTCATTCGCAGAAGGTGTTCATCCGCATTTGTGCTCAATCGCACTAGATGTCCATCCGCATTTGTGTTCAATCGCACTAGATGTCCATCCGCATTTGTGCTCAATCGCACAAGATGTCCATCCGCATTTGTTCCATTCGCATGGGACTCATCCGCATTGTGTTCATCCGTATTGGGTCTGTTCGCATGCGGCCCATTCACCTGGTGTCCATCCGCATGGGTTCAATCGTTAAAAGGCCATGCGACTGAAGGGTGCCCATACGCCCAAGTAGGGCTTTTGTACCCGAGGGAACATAGTTTATTTACTGCCTTTCGGGGCAAAGTGCAGATGTAAGTTTTGATGTGGAAGGTTCCCAGGGGTTCATATAGATGACTTTTGAGACCTTAGAGGTTATGTTGGGCATCGATGACGATGTATGGCGATGTATGATGTTGTATATTTATGCTTGATGGTGTGTATGATATGTTTTATGTATGTATGATGCCCGGTATGATGATGTTGATTGTGTATGTTGATGTTCCTTATTACGTATGATTATCTTTCCCTTGGCTTTACGTTGAATGTTAATGAACGAAATGAAAAGTATTATGTAACGTAAAGTGCAAGATAATGAAAAGAGGAACGAAATGAAGAATGCATGCATTAAAGAGTGAACGAACGTAAGAAAGGCTTGCAAGCAAATGTATGGAGGCTCACACCCAATGAAGGGTGTTAGCTCAATGGTGTGTGGGTTAGCTACCCCAGAAGGATGCACACTGGGGTCCAATCTTTGTGATTGACCATATGTATGGGATCCTTGCCGCTTGCCCTAGGTGCTGGAGTCAGCTTCTTGCACAATGTTCGAGGTCTATGAAAGACCTCAGGCCCAGTTACCAGCTTCGTACACAATGTTCGGGGTATAACATATGGCACTGATCTAGAATGAAAGTGAAAAGATAAGTGGTGAATGTACTTGCCCTAGGTACTGCAGTCAGCTCCGTGCCCAATGTTCTAGGTCTATGAAAGACCTCAGGCCCAATTACCTGCTTCGTGCACAATGTTCAGGGTAATGTACATGTCATCAAAAGAAATGAACGTGAATGGAAGTAATGAAAGATAATGAAGAAATGATAAAGATAATAATGATATTATCTATGTGTAAGTATGATGTATGATCACATGAAAGTAAAGAATGGTTTTAACGAAAGATAAAGAATTTTTTTATTATAAAACTAGAACCCACTCAGCAACGCTGACTTTTATGTGTTTCCAGTTGGCAGGTAATGTTGCGGAGTATGGCACGGGGCAGCTACTCAGCTCTTTTGGGATGGCATTCTTTTGTTTAATTTTTTTTCTTTGTAATGCGAACGAATGATGTTTTGAAATGAACGATTGTATTAACTTGCAAAAACATTTGTAATGAAATGAAAAGTTATTTTAATGTTTCCGCTGCAATATTTTATTAAAGTTAATATAATTATATGTTTTATGGGCGATGATTGACCAGCTGTGAGCGTCCTGGGAACAGGGCCTTACAATGCACATGTGGTTGTTTTGTATATGCTTGTGTGATTATCCATTTTATGTTGATCGTTTGATATGTGGATATGCTTAACAATCTTAATATATAATCATAACAAGCTACATTATCATGGTTCTTAATTAGTAATATGTTAATAAAAGTTATTAAAAGGATTAATGATTTCAAAATAAAAGGGGTTTTATTAAAAAGAACCGTAGGGTACCTTGTATTTGAAAGCATGCGAATACAAGGTACATAGAGTTTAAACTATATTAATGAAATCTAAAATCCCTTTGGAAACATGTTTAACACCATCTTTTTACACGACACTCGATTCACTTGAGAACTATTTGTGGGATAAAGGTCACCTAACCACTTTTAGGGAACTTGTGTGTTTGAGGTGGGCTTAACATATTTATGGGATAAAGATCACCTAACCACTTGTATGTGTAAACTCACACATGTGTGTAAATAGGATGACTTGAATTGGAAACCATGTGCATAGGGTCACCGAAGCATGGCGTACAATGGTGTTGATGGTATTTTACATGCCAACTAAACATAAGATGTTTAACCGATCCCATAAAGCTAGAAGTTGCAATAGGTTGCAATTGTCAGATGTTGACTACCTTGTTAATTTAAATAATGGGATAAAGGGCACCTAAACATCATTTAAATGTAAGATTGGATTCTAGATTTTAATTATTAATTGTCTATGATACATGAAAAGGGTACTAAAGATTAAAATGAAATTTTTTAAGAAATACTAATATGAACTTTGTAAATTTTGTAGAAATGGCCGCAAACAATAATGCTACCACCCCGACCGTCCATACCCTATCACTGAGAACCATCTTAGAGAGGGATCGTCTTAACCATAATAACTTTATGGACTGGTTTCGAAACTTTAGAATTTTTCTCAAGCAAGAGAAAAAGGCATATGTCCTTGACGATCCCATTCCTGACCAACCCGACCCCGAGGATGTTGAGGCCTATAACGATTGGCTTCAGTATACTAAGGATTCCATGCAGGTTTCCTGCCTCCTGTTGGGAACTATGATTCCCAAACTCCAAAAGGACTTGGAGCATCATGAGGCATATGACATGATTACCCAATTGAAGGAAATATTCCTTCAACAAGCTAGGGTAGAGCGCTTCGAAATGGTTCGAGCGCTTCATGTGTGTTGCATGGAAGAAACCCAATCGGTATCATCTTATGTTCTTAAAATGAAAAGCCACGTTGATCGCCTCGAGAGGCTTAACTACCCCGTCTCAAAGGAGCTGGCCACGGATTTGATCCTTATGGCCTAACCAAAACGTTTGAGACATTCATAATGAATTACAATTTGAACGGGTGGGACAAGAGCATTGGTGAGCTTCATGCAATGCTCAAAGCAGCCAACACAGGGATGGGTAGAAAGGTTCAACATGTTCTCTCGATCAATGAGGGAGGCAATAAGAAAAGGTCATTCCCTAATCCCAAGGAAAATGTTGCCAAAGGAAAGGGGTACATCAAAGGGAAAGGGAAAGGGAAGGCTAAAGCGGAACCTCCAAAGCCTAAGCTTAAGAAGCCTAAGGTAACAGAGAACGAACCATGCTTTGAGTATGGTGAGATAGTACATTGGAAAAGCAATTGTCCCACCTATCTCAAGGAGTTGAGAAACAAGAAGGGTGTTAGGCAAACCTCAGGTATAACTTTCATGATTCACATTGGTTTAAATATTATTTCTTCAAACACATGGGTACCATATGTGGAACTCATATTTGCAATTTGTTGCAGGGGTTCAAAAGAAATGAGCACTTCAAGAAGGGAGACACAAGTCTCTACATGGGCAACAAAGCAAAAGTTGATGTCGAAGCCCAAGAAGACTATATTTTGAAACTTTCAAATGGTTTGGAAGTTGTTCTTAAGAACACTTTGTATGCTCCTAGTTTGACTAGGAATATAATTTCTGTTTCCATTTTAAAACAATGTGGTTATGATATAAAGTTTGTAAACAATGGTATTTATGTTTGTATGGATGATGTATTTTATTTCAAGGCTATGCCTTTTAATGGTATCTATGAATTAGTTCATGATGATTCATCCTATAATAACTCACTATACCAAACAAGCACCAGAAACTCTTAAAATGGGTTTAAGTGATTCTTATCTTTGGCATTGTTGTCTTGGTCACATACAAGAATTGGATTCAAACACTTCAAAAGAATGGTCTTTTGAAAACAAATGAAAATGGTTCATTTGATAAGTGTGAATCTTGTTTACAAGGTAAGATGACCAAGTCACCCTTTAGTGGTACTAACAAGATGGGAAAAGACTTATTGGGAATCATACATTCGGATGTATGTGGTCCTTTCAGGCAATGACTAGAAATGGTGAAAGATACTTCATTATCTTTACCAATGGTTATAATTGCTATGGTTATGTGTACTTGATGGCACATAAACATGAAGCTTTTGATCTGTTCAAAATCTTCAAGAATGAAATAGAAAATCAACTCAATAAAACTATCAAAGTTCTCCGTTCAAATAAAGGAGGTGAATACCTAAGTGAGTCTTTTCAGGATCATCTAAGAAGTTGTGGGATCATCTCACAACTTACTCCACCTGGAACACCACAACATAATGGTGTGTCCGAAAGGAGAAACCGAACCCTATTGGATATGGTTCCATCTATGATGTCTATAAGCTTACTACCTCTATCATTTTGGGGTTTCACATTGCTCTCCGCGGCTCGTATTTGAATATGGCCCCAACCAAGAAAGTGGATCCGACACCTTTTGAAATATGGCATGGAAGAGTTCCATCACTATCATATTTAAAAGTATGGGGTTGTGAAGCTTATGTTAAGCTAAACACCCAAAACAAGTTGGAAAGTCAATCCACTAAGTGTATATTTGTTTGATATCCCAAAGACTATATATGATACTACTTCTTTAATCCAACAGAGCAAAAAGTATTTATTACTCAAAAGGCAGAATTCTTGGAAGCTAAGTTTCTTATGGAAGGAATAACGTATAGAACAGTGGAATTTGATGAGGATCAAGATCCACCAAGCGATACACGTTTGGTTGACACTAGTAATCAACAAGAAGTTGTTGATGATGATCAAGAGGTTGATCTATACACACAAAATGTTCGCAGATCTGGTAGAGTTAGCATTGCACCTGAAAGATATGGATTTTTCATGAATGGATGCTATGTGGTTGACTCCGATGAGCCAACTACATACCATGATGCAATGTCCAATTCAGATTGTGACAAATGGCTGGAAGCCATGAACATAGAGATGCAATCAATGTATGACAACCAAGTTTGGGAATTGGTTCACTCTCCACTTAACTCCAAACCGGTTAGATGCAAGTGGATTTTCAAGAAGAAAACATATATGCATGGAAACTTGGATACTTACAAAGCAAGACTTTTAGCAAAAGGTTTCACTCAAACTCAAGGGGTTGATTATGATGAACCTTCTCACCTGTGGCAATGCTAAAGTCAATTAGGATATTATTTGTCATAGCTGCATATTATGACTATGAGATTTGGAAAATGGATGTCAAAACCGCTTTTCTTAATGGACATCTTGAAGAGACTGTCCATATGGTTCAGCTTGATGGTTTTGTCGATCCATAACATCCTAATAAAGTATGCAAGTTAAAAAGATCAATCTATGGATTGAAACAAGCATCGAGAAGTTGAAATCAATGTTTTGATGAAGAGATCAAGAAATTTGGTTTCATCAAAAACGCTGACGAGGCTTGTGTATATAAGAATGCTAGCGGGAGCATAACTACATTCTTAGTATTGTATGTTGATGATATACTACTTTTTGGAAATGATATTCCAAGCATGGAAGGTGTTAAAACCTGGCTTGGAAGTTGTTTTGCCATAAAAGATCTTGGTGAAGCTGCCTATATTTTGGGAATAAAGATCTATAGGGATAGATCGAGGTGGTTAATAGGTCTAAACCAAAGTGCATATATTGATAAAATCTTGAAAAGGTTCAAGATGGAAAACTCTAAGAAAGGTATGGTACCTATTCAAAGAGGGACAATATTGAGTACATCTCAATGTCCAAGTTCAAAGGATGAGCAAGATCGAATGAAGGACATCCCATATGCGTCAGCTATAGGATCCATCATGTATGAGATGATATGCACTAGACTGGACATGTCATGCGCATTAAGCATGACAAGCAGATATCAGCAGAATCTAGGTAATAGCCATTGGATGGCTATTAAAAGTATATTGAAATACCTTAGGAGGACTAAGGATATGTTTCTAATAACGGGTCTGGCGAAGAGGAACTCGGTGTAAAGGGTTACACGGATGCAAGCTTCCAAACTGATCGAGATGATTCTCGATTGCAATCGGGGTATGTCTTCATTATGAATGGAGGAGCAGTGTCCTGGAAGAGTTCAAAACAAGATGTAGTAGCATTGTCCACTACAGAATTCGAATACATAGCCGCCTCATTAGCAGCTCAGGAAGCTGCATGGATAAAGATTTATCGCCGATCTATGGGTGGTCTCTACCATTCAAGACCCCCTAGAAATCTTTTGTGATAACGAGGGTGCGATTGCACAAATCAAGGAACCTCCTGCACATCAAAAGACTAGACACATTGAGCGGAGATTCAACTACATAAGGTATGAAGTTGAAAAAGGAAAGATATGTATTCGTAAAGTTCACACCGATCAAAACATTGCGGATCTACTCACGAAGCTCCTTGAAAGGGCAAAGCATGAAAGTCATGCTTGTTCCTTAGGACTTCAGTATTCTAGTGATTGGAGCTGATCTGTTTAGTATTTAAAAGTTTGGAACAATATAATATTTAACTTTTTCATATATTTGTCATATTCTAAGTTATGTTCCTTTTAGCATGTATATATCCATGAAAATGTTTATTATCTAAATGTCCGTAGTCGATCATGTTTGTGGGAACAAATATGAATGTAAAACTATTATGAACATGGATTGGTGAATATTCATAAAGCATGAATATAGAGCAATTGGTTGCTACCAAAGTTCATAGATATTATGGGATACGAATATTGGACTGACCCCGTCTTAAATTTTACTACATGGAATCTTCTTGATTGATCATAAGTAAATTTGAGTAAAGGGGAATATCATTTGGTATCCTCCAACCTGAGATACACATTGGGTTTTGATATTCACCAAAGTGTTATACCTTGAGCTAGTTCTTCACTACTCTGAAATAGTGGACAGTACATAAGGCTATGTTCAGGTGTGACCCGAGGTGATTGTGAGAAACATTGTAGTCAAGAAGGAATTTGTTCCTCTTATTTGTTGAGAGCAAGATGTCTATGGCCTGATTAAGTTAAATCAACAAGGAATGATCATTCTGTGTCCTTGGATTTAACATGACATCTGTAACAAAAGGATAAATGACTGATTCACCTAAGTCATTTCAAGTTGGATACATGAAGGGGTTGATGTTATTGAATGGCTTTTATTCATGCGTATTAAGGGTAGTAAACCGTTGTTATACAGTATTTACTACTTGCATCAATCTTCTATAAATCTTGTACAAGTGGGAGATTGTTGGATTCTTTATGCCCAAGACACATAGAATATTGATGTGGTTAGTACGTTATGATCCAAGTCGGGTCATACCCAATAACAAGCTTAGCAAACACTAGTTAATATTTAATTAATGATATGATCATGCAATTAAATAATTACACCAATTTAGAAAATGGGTTTTCTAAATAAGTTGCATCTGAGAGGGAACAACTTATAGCGGTATTTGTTCATGGGTATTATTTGTGATGTTATTTAAGATTGGTTAAATAACATCAAGTAATAAAGTGTGTGTATGAGTTATATAATTAAAAGGTTAATTACCTAACTCATTCTAGTGACTAGTTAAATAATATGGTATATAATTGGGTGGGAAAACCCAATTTAACCAAAATTTCCCCCCCCCCCCCCTTGTGGTGGTTGGTCCTTTTTTTCTTGGACAAAGACCATATTTACTAGTCTAACACTCACACTTCTCTCTCTTACATGCAAGAACCACAAAGACCAAATTCTCTCTATTGTTGAAGTAATCTCGGCTGAAAAGAGGGTTTTAGTAAACTTCTGGTTCTTTTGGGTGTTCAAATCTTAGCAAAAGGGTCTTTGCTCCAGCTGTGGTATGGATGCATGAGTACACCTCTCCTTGGTGTTTTGGTCGTTCAAAAACCTCATTTTCTTCCTCCTATCACACCTTTTCAGCAGCTCTACAAAGGTAGCATTATGGGTATGTTGGTTTGGTTTTTTATTTCTTCTTGATAGCTAGTCCATTCACTATATTTTGATCCTATGTTCTTGGGTTTTTGTTATTATGTATTAGCCTTACTTTTTAGATTACAAATCATATATTGGTTATTCTGCTGTGTTTTTCATGTTTCAATTGGTTAAACAACTTTGATAATGGTCCAACAACCAAACATTGTAGAGTTTCATTTGGTTGTTCTTTGGTAGGTGAGGTGATTTGTGGCTGTTTGATGGTTGAGATTTAAGGTGTTAGGATCAGTGATCTACGTTTGATTGATTAGAGAGTATAGCAGCGGAATTCTAACAATGAATTAGCCAATTCACAAGAACGAAAGGATATTCAATGAAGAACAAAAACGGTTATAGATAGAGAGAATTCTGCAAATATATTTCATTCAATATTCGCTTTCGTGGTAACGGAATGTCACAATTACAATTAGGTCGACACCTCTTATATAAGAGATGTGACGTCTGCTGATGTCACTTGATAGTGACATCTAACAGAATTATTCCAACTGAAACACAACTACTGAAGATGTCAAAACAGCTGACATCTTCTTACAAAAATACTAAGTGTTATCAGTTACTATAACTACTGAAAAACATAAAACTACTGATACTATAACGACGAGAAGAACAAGCTCTTCAGTCGTTTTACAAAACTACTGAAAGTAAAAACATAAAACTACTGATATCACAACTACTGAAGAAGTACTCTTCAGCTGTTGTGACAAACTACTGAAACTTCAGTACTTGGTCTTCAGACTTGAACTTCAGATGTTTCATCAGCTGATGACTTCAGTAGATATCATCAGCTGATGTCTTCAGTCTTTGTCTTCAGACTTTGTACACCAGTTGTTGATCTTCAGCACTTGTAGACTCTTCAGCTGTTGTACTTCAGTACTTTGTCTTCACTTCAGCACTTTTGTTCTTCAGCTGTCAGCTTCAGCACTTGTGTTCTTCAGCTGTTCAGCTTCAGCACTTGTGTTCTTCAGCTGTTCAGCTTCAGCACTTGTGTTCTTCAGCTTCAGCTTCACTTGTGTTCTTCAGCTGTTCAGCTTCAGCTTGTTCTTCAGCTGTTGAACTTCAGCACTTAGTCTTCAGCTGTTGAAGTCTTCAGCACTTGATCTTCAGCTGTTGGAGTTTTCAGCACTTGTCGAACTGCTGATGAAGCCTTCAGCAGTTGTTGTGATATCATGTGGGACTTAGAGGTTTTTGATCTTGGCTCATTGGTTCTTTTGGTCCAACAAACTCCCCCTGAACCAATGCAGCCAAAACCTCTAATTTATTTATTTTCCCACTTATTGTTGGCAAAAGGTTGGTCTTTTTCCTTCTTGATCAGTAGAGAAGATGACCCATATAAGCTGGCCTGGGAAGAAATCTCAGAGATCTGTTTGGCAAGGTATGAATGGGAACTCTGTTTTGGGGACTGGACACAGAGTTGTTATCCCATTCATGAGATTTACTTCCCCATAATGAGTCTGTATGACTCTCGAACATAGGCTTCAAGGAGAACAACTTGTTCCTCCTTGGAGAGTCTTCTACTCCTCCTTCAAAGAAGAACTCTGGACCATAGTACTCAGATAAGTACTTCACAGTCCTGCCATTCTTCAACTCCACAGTAGTTACCTCCCTATAGACAAATTCATCAGGATGAGTGCCTTCAAGGAGTAACTGGAGCTCATTCTTCT
The DNA here is from genome assembly GCA_025506515.1 of Flaveria trinervia. Lineage (NCBI taxonomy): Eukaryota > Viridiplantae > Streptophyta > Magnoliopsida > Asterales > Asteraceae > Flaveria > Flaveria trinervia. Next base: position 40,655,751 of record CM046442.1, read on the forward strand.
TGATGTCTTCAAGCTTTTTATATAAAACCCCCTTTTGATCATCTTGTTTTCCAGTAAGCTTGAGGGGTCATTTTTGATTGATGAGCCTTCTTGAATTCATCATTATTTCCCATGGTGAGACTACAATGGCCAACATGATTGTAGAGTCTATTGTTTTTCTAACCTGGCCATTGTATCTATGTGGAATAGATCTTTTGTGGATTCTAGAACTCACCTTGGGGTCTGGCCATACTCTCACTCTCTCCTTCTGATACTGAAATGTGTGTCTGAGAGTGTACAGCCTCTGAGCATGCCCTTTCATGGCTTGTATAGATGATGACTGAGGAAATTCCTTGTCAACCATCTTCAGTAGTTGCTCATCGTGCTGCTTTTGCTGTTCTTCATCTTCTATCTTGACTCTAACCATTTCCTTTGAGAGTCAGGTGTGATCATGGGTTGACTCCTGGGTTCTGGTAGCCTTAGAACAGCAGAGAGTGGCACTATCATCTTCATCCTCTTCTTCTTCATCTTCTTCTATCCTCAGCACCCTTCTCCTCCTCCTTCTAGGTGCATCACTGGATGATGGTTGGGTTGGTAAAGGAATTGGTTTTGAAGATTGAGGATGTTTGGATTTGGGCTTTGAGATTGGTTTGGAGATTTGAGGGGTAGGCTGTTTTTGAGTGGGTGATAGGGAAGGTTGTTCAAGCATTTTGGTTGTGAGTTTGGCCTTTGTAAGTCTTGCCATTTCAAACCTTTTTCCAGCCCCAGCCTCATCAAGTGCTTCAATGATAATCCCCTTATGAAATTGCTCAGACAAACAGATTCTGGTGGCTATAGCCAGAATACTGTCTCTGGTCCATGAACGAATCTCCATCAAAGATCTTCCTAAGTATTTGGCAATGAATCGAATCATGATCTCCAATCTCTCTTTCTCCAGTACATCATACCCAGCCCATCTGTTTGAATTTCCTCCACTTCCAACCTTCCTGATCTCACTGTCTAATGTGGCTGTATCAAAGCCTTGCTTGAAGAGTTGCTCAAGATTTTGTCCATGGATCGGCTGTGTGTGTCATCTGCATCTTTTACCAGCTCTTCCAAGGATTTTTCTTTCAGCATTAGGTTGATCACCAGCACTTTTCTTTCTTTTGTAAGTGATCAGTTGTTGTGCTTGTTCGGTTGTTACCGCAGAAAGTTTCTTGTGCACAGCATCATCAATGAGTGGTTGTAGACTTGAGGAATCCTCTCATCAATGGCTTTATAAACAATTTCATTGATGATGGGAGTGATGAGAGGTAGGGATTGTTGGAATACAGCAACCATCTGCTCTGGGGGGTCTGTCCCGGAGAGATAGTGCCAAAAGCAGAAGCTGGAGGCTCAGTGAAGTGAGAGGGTAAAGTGTTTGGGGAACCTTCAACTGAAGGTGCCATCTGTGGGTTGGTGGGGGCAGATGGACTTTCACATCCTGAGACTTCTTGGCAAGCAGTTCTTGTAGTCTGCTTACCTCAGCCTCCAGGATGGTGTTGTGGGCTAGAACGTCATAGAAAAAGCCCAGGTCATCATCAGCAGAAGCTGAATCACCTGACCTCCTGCTTGTAGCAGGATGTACATGCACTGGGTGTAGACCAGTTGTAGCATGTGCCCCTTTGTCTTGGAACTGGGGACTTCCAGCCTCAGGACTATGTCCTTCATCAGCTGTTGCCTCTAGTGAGGTCTTAGCAATGTTACCAGCCTCATTCTGATCATGTGCTGATGCAGAAGAGGTGGCAGCCTCACTAGATATTCTAATCTCCCTATCTACACCAGGAGATAGAATTTGTAAACCCCGGTGCTGTGGGTTGTCAGAAACATGGTGATCCTCTTCCTCAATGTCTGTGGTTCTCCCCTTTGTTGTGGTTTTTGGGGAGGAGGAGAGGCATGCAACTGAGTCAGCACGTTTGCAATAATTATGGTTGGACTTGGGGGGCGGTTGCATGGGGAGAGGGGTAGAAGCAGTGTGCACCTGGGGAGGATGGTGCTCTTCAATGGCAATCTCCTCAAGTGAGGAAGATCCCAGATGTGTGGGTACCCCTTGTGTGGTGGCTGCAGGCTCCTTTTGAGAGGAATCCTGAGCGGCTATGGCTGGTAGAGTCTCTGATACTGCTGGGGGTTTAAGCCAGCAAGTATATCCTGCGTTGGTGGTGCAGGAGCATCTTCAGGGGACTCATCTCCCTGAATAGCTGTTTTGGGTTGTTTGGTTTTGGTTTAGTGGGGACTTTGGTTCTGATGGAGGAAGCTGTGGGTTCCCTGTGCTTGGGCTTTAGCATTCGGGCAGCTTCTTTGAGTGTAAGGTCTGAGTTGTGCCTGGAGTATACCTCAGCCAAAACAGCTGGTGCAGGGACTCCAAGGCCAACAAGGCCATCAGATTTTAATTCATCCAAAATAATGGCCATCAGAAACCTGGGATATAATGGCCATCGGTTTGCCACAGTTTCTGAGCCAAGTTCTTTATTTCTAGAAACACAATTTCAGAAAAATTTAGCGGTTGGTGTTCTAGAATAGAATACAATACCTGTTGCCATTGGGATGACATTTGATCCCAAGATGTCTTGGAGGCTAAGCAGACATTTACCATGTGAAAAATGACTTTCTCAGCGTCATGGAAATGTTTCTTTAGAACGGTTGTAGCCAAGATCACCTTCATACCCATGATTGATAAAAACATATCTGTTGTGCCCTTTGGGTATGCAGTCACAGCGGTGGAGTCGTGTAAGTGTAATGCCTGACGAATGTGCGGCTGTAACGACCACTGGTTTCTGGTTGATAAGGACCGAACAGAGATCTGACCGGTAGACTCATCAGTATGAACAAAAGCATTTGACCAGAATTGACTGAGGGATTCAGGGTAAATGGTTGGATTCAAGAGAAAGGCTGTGCGATATGGGGAATCCACCATTAAGTCAATGGCATTATCATATTTGTTCCAGAAAGCCGACTTTGTAAGGTAAGCAACGCAGTTGTGTCGTGGTTTCAGACTCATGGTCGCCATGTTTGAGAGAGAGAAGTTCAGAAAATAACGGCTAATGAAACATTAGAGAAGAGGACAGGTATTTATAGGGTAGGGGTGAAAAATGACTGAAGGGTGTGGTGTTAGTCATCAGTAGTTTTAAACCGACTGTTGACATGGTATTACCCTTTCAGACGTTGAAACAGCTGAAGTCGTGGTTTTAGGCATCAGCAGTTAGAAAACTACTGAAGACCATGGTTTTGACTTCAGATGATGAAACAACTGAGGACTTGGTGTTTGTCATCAGTAGTTGTGAAACTACTGAAGACAGTGGTTTTGTCATCAGTTGTTGTAAACAGCTGAAGACTTGGTGTTAGTCATCAGTAGTTATAAAAACTACTGAAGACATGGTTTTGCTTCAGTTGTTTAGAATGAAACAGCAGTTGTAGAAACAACTGAAGAGAAAGTTCTCTTCAGTAGTTTTCGTCAATTCATAGCCTTTCAGCTGTTTCATACTGTCCTCAACACTTACTCATCAGACTTTGCATCTGCTTTTCAGGTGTTTCATAGGACGTCAGTACTTATCTGTTTGTACTGATTTCAGTAGTTGTAACTACATCAGTTTGTAACTACATCAGTAGTTTAGAACAGATAAAGTACTTCAGTACTTGTGAGGCATTTAGCCGTCAGTAGTTATAAAAACTACTGAAGGTGAAAGACTCATCAGTACTTATATGTGACATGGTTACCAATGATCACCAGTATTATTACTGAAATCATCAGTAGTTGTCACTTATTCTAGCTGCAGCATACCAAGCCTTAACACAAGGTTTTGGAAAGTAGAACTATCCAAAGGCTTAGTAAAAATATCTGCAAGCTCATCAGCACTAGGCACAAACTTAGGATCAATCAGACCTTTTTCAAAACAATCCCGAATAAAGTGATGTCTGATCTCTATATGTTTGGTCCTAGAGTGCTGGACTGGATTTTTGACAATACACAGAGCTGAAGCACTATCCATTAATAATGGAGTCTTAGTCTCTGTAATGCCATAATCCAGAAGTTGGTTCTGAAGCCAGAGTACCTGAGAAGTGCAACTTGCAGCAGCAATGTACTCGGCTTCAGCAGTTGATGTAGCACACAGATGTTTGTTTCTTACTCTGCCAAGAAATCAAACAGTTGCCTAGGAATTGACAACCACCAGAAGTTGACTTTCTAGTTAACTTGCACCCTGCATAGTCACTATCTGAAAAAGCAACTAATTTGCAAGAGTGTCCAGTGGAATACCATAAACCCAGAGATTGTGTACCTTGCAAATATCTAAAGATTCTCTTGACTGCAATCAAATGAGACTCTTTAGGAGCAGCCTGAAATCTAGCACAAACACATGTAGCAAACATAATATCTGGTCTAGAAGCTGTTAAATACATCAAGGACCCAATCATACATCTGTAAAGTGTTTCATCAACAGCTTTACCTTTCTGATCAGCATCCAGTTGTGTGGTGTTGCACATGGGAGTAGAACAGGGCTTACAGTTTTGTAAATCAAACTTATTCAAAAGATCTTTTGTATATTTTGACTGATGAATAAAGGTTCCATCAGCCTTTTGTTTAATTTGCAAGCCTAGAAAGAACTGTAATTCTCCCATTGCACTCATTTCAAACCTCTTTTTCATTAATGTTGTAAAATCATCACACAACTGGGGATCAGAGGATGCAAAAATGATATCATCAACATAAATCTGAACAAGTAGCTTATGCTGATCCACCTTCTTAATAAACAAAGTTTTATCAATGGAGCCTCTAGTGAAATTATTCTTAAGAAGAAAAGTAGAAAGTGTCTCATACCAGGCTCTAGGAGCTTGTTTCAACCCATAAAGAGCCTTATCAAGTTTATACACCCATTCAGGATGTTTATTATCCTCAAACCTGGTGGTTGACACATAAACTTCTCTTCTTCTTTATTTTACCATATAAAATGCACTTTTGACATCCATTTGAAAAACTTTAAGATTGTGGAATGCAGCATAGGCTAAAAACAATCTGATTGCCTCTAGTCTGGCTACAGGGGCAAAGGTTTCATCATAGTCAATACCTTCTTCTTGTGAAAACCCCTGTACAACCAGTCTAGCCTTGTTCTTAACAATAAGCCCATTTTCATCAGTTTTATTCCTAAACACCCATTTAGTGCCTATTGCACACTTACCTGGGGGAAGAGGAACCAGTTCCCACACTTGCTGTTTCTTGAACTGAAGTAGCTCAAGCTGCATGGCTTCAACCCATCCATTGTCTCTCAAAGCAACATGGTAGTTCTTTGGCTCTAGCTGACTGATGAAGAGAGCATAGAAGCAGAAGTTAGACAATTGACTTCTTGTTGAAACACCAGCATTGATATCACCAATAATCTGAGACATGGGTGATTCTTCAGTTCTTGATAAACAATGAGATCTGTGCAAGTGTTTGTAGGACCTTCAGCAGCAGCAGATGTTGATGCAGACTCTTGAAACCAAGAATTAGATGGTAACTCAAAAGATGTAGAGGAATCAGAGATCTCATCAGCATTTGTTGTGGATGGAACTGCTGAAGCTACAGGAACATCAAATTTAGCAGACACAGGCAGTTGGTCACTAAACTTGAATAGGTGAGTATTGATATTATCATCATCATCATCAATACCACCAGGTGGAAGACATGCTGCAGAAGATGATATCCACATGATCTGCAACAGCTGGAGGTTGATAAGGAACATATTGCAGTATGTCCAAATCAAACAACTCCACAGGGTTTTGTGGAATCTTGTCCAAAGGAGATTCATTAAACTTCACATGCAAAGTCTCTTCAACTATCTTTGTTCTGCAGTTGAAGACTCTGTATGCCTTGCAAGTAGATGAATAACCACAAAAAATACCCTGCATCCACCTTAGGATCAAATTTTTGGAGTTGATCCTTTGTGTTGAGAATAAAACAGGACACCCAAATGCTTTGAAAAATGAAATTAGAGGAGCCAAGTGATGGAGAACTTCATATGGAGTCTTCATCAACCTCTGATTTACTAAGACTCTATTCTGCACATAGCAAGCTGTGTTAACAGCTTCAGCCCAAAAGGTCAGTGGCAAACCAGAGTCAGCCAGCATGGACCTTGCAGCTTCAATTAGGGTCCTGTTCTTTCTCTCCACTACTCCATTTTGTTCTGGAGTCCTTGGTATGCTAAACTGCCTTTTGATTCCCTTTGAAAGATAGAAGTCATCAAGTGTATGGTTTCTGAATTCAGTTCCATTGTCACTCCTAATACACTTGACTGGAAGGGAATACTGCTTCTCATATACAACACAAAGTGAATAATCTTCTGAGCAACCTCATCCTTTGAATGTAGAAAGAAAGTCCATACAAATCTGGAGTAATCATCCACAATTACCAGACAGTATTTCTTCTTTGCCATGCTCATTACTCTCACAGGACCAAATAGATCCATATGCAGTAATTGCAAGCAGGCAGTGGACTTAGGCTCTTCAATAGGAGGGAATGAGACTTTGTGCTGTTTTCCTTTTAAACAAGCAGTGCAGGTTTCATCACAGTGGAACTCCTTTATTGGTAAGCCTCTAACTAAACTATTGTGGATAAGCTGATTCATGTTTTTGAAATTAACATGACCCAGCCTTCTGTGCCACAGTTTAGATTCTTGAGAAGAGGCTTTGGAAAATAGGCAAGGATTGCCTCTGAGATCTATTTTCTTGGAAAGATCTAAGGCATACACTCTTCCTGTCCTGTTGGCTCTCAGGAGAGTGTGATCATCCAACACCTTATCAATCAATGAACTTTGGATGACAGAATCCTACAGTTCTGACTGGTGAAAAGAGCAACATGGCCTTTATCACACATTTGACTGACACTCAAGAGAGTACTTGAGATTTTCCACATGATTAACATCATCAAACTTTATTTCTCCATTGGAGACAAAGCCATTTCCAATGATGTAACCCCTAGCATCATTGCCAAAAGAAACAACCCCTTCTTTCCTTGAGAGTAGTCATGAAGAAGAGAGCTGTTCCCAGTCATGTGCATAGATCCCCCACTGTCTACATACCAGATGCTACTTTGGCATGTTGGAGAACCCTGCAATAATAAACAATCAGTTAGTTTTGGAGACCCAAACCTTTTTGGTTTTGGGCTGGTCTCATCAACAGATGGTAAACTAACAGGTTTATTGGAAACAACAGCCTGAGAGGAAGAAGATGGTGAAGAAGAGGAATCCTTTGGCTTGGACCTCCTTTTCTGTGGTTTCAACATAGGAGCATCTAATTGGTTAACTCTTCCCAATAGATGTTGAACCATCATAACCAGCTGTGTCTGATTTTGTGATAAAGCTTTCAGCTCATCAGACACATTGCCAGTGGAGTTTGATAAGTTCCTATGTTGCACCTTCTTCTTCTGAGCAATCTCAGCTGTTACCTGTTTAACCCCTTCCTTTTTGGATTTCTTTGTGGACTTAAGGGTTACAGGATTTGATGTTGCTGATACAAATGTGGTCTCAAACTCAGTTTTCATTTTTACCATTTTCTCTTTATTTCTTCTTTATGTTTGAGTTTGGAACCTCTTTTGTACCAGCAATCATCTGTAAGATGATTGAACAAACCACATACTTCACATGGTTTCTTCTTCATCTTAGTTGATCATCAACTAAAGAGGGTGAAGCAACTGAAGACTTGCTCTTCAGTGCTTTGGAAGCATTGTTTGCTTTCTTGACTTCCTCTTTAGTAGTCTTCAAACTCTTTCTACTGACAGTTTTCTTCTTTTCAGTACTGGCAGTAGTTGGAGTTTGAACTTCAGGTGTTAAATCCTGCTCTCTAGTCCTTTCAGGACTTTCAGAATTAACTCCTGAGTTGATCAACTCATTGATCATGTGAGTGTCAGCAGTGGAACCATCAACATCAGCTGATAGGTTCTGAGAGGGCTTGATGCTGACTTCTACTTCTGATTGTGCTTATCAGAAAGTAGATCACATGATGAGATGGATTGGTTATTACTCTCACCATCAGATTCTACCTCTGCTCTGGGAGTAAAATCTGTAGGTGGAGCAGTGTGATTGTAACCAATGCCAAACTTCACATTGGAAGCAGATTGCTTACTAAGAAGCATTTCAAAACCTTTGCATGATTGTACCCATCTATCACACTCTACCTGGGTGACTGCAAGGGTTTCTTTGAGATCTTTATACTTCTCTAGAAGTATCTCTTCCCTAGCCTTATCATCAGTTATTTGGCATTTAAGTTTGTAAATCTCATCATTCTTATCATTAAGCACAGACTCAAATTCAGCTTTGCTTTTGGAAATTATTTGTTCTAGCTCAATGTTCTTGTTGATTAAAGCTACATTTGCTTCTCTAATAGATGCAAATGCTGCTATACATGTTTCAGAACATAATTTGGCTTTTGCCTCAGAGGATACCTGTGATACCTTTGGTGTAGAGGCATTAGTGGATGAAGTATCAGCAGAATCCAAAGCCATAAGAGCTAGATTTCCAAAGGGACTTTCACCACCATGTTGACCAGCACCTGAGAACAGTTGTTCATGACCAGACAATCATCTGGTAAACTGCTCCAGTCAACAACTCCTGGGGTGAAGAAGCTGTGTTGTTGAGGTTGAGTTTGTTGATGAGATTGGGAAGGTTGTGGTTCAGGCAATGCTTGTGGTTGTTGTGCAATTGGAGCTTGAACAGGATTTGGTTGAGGCATATAATAGCAGGGATAAGGATATGACATTTGACCCTGGGGAACAAAGTATGCAGGAGACTAGGATGTGAATGATGACCAGAACCAGCAGGATGTTGCCCTCTGTTTTGTGGACTAGTACTAGGAAAAGTCACAAAGGGTGCAGAAGAGTTAGATCCAGTTGATCTACACTCTCTTGCAAAGTGTCCCAGCCTTTGGCATTTGTGACACCTCAACTTACTCTTGTCAAAACCAACTTTGGTTTTGCCAGAGAGTCCAGGAAATTTCCTGCCAGTTCTCTTATAGAACTTCTGAGATCTGATATTAATCAATGCCATTTGGCTCAGAATATCCATCTCTTCTAGATCATCATCAGCTATTCCTTTCAAATCATCCATGATGAAGCATAGATTGTCACTATTACTGCCAGAATGACTCTCAATACCAACAAATGCATGATCAGAACTATTTGAAGAGAAATCAATATGCTCATCATAATTGCTTTCAGACCAACCAGTAATTCCCTGGTACAAAGTCATCAGTGAGCTTTCCTGATGAGGACAGTTTCCTCTTCTGCTCTATCTCTCTTTCGAATGTAAGCAGTTTCCCATGAAGTTGGGTGAGAGATAGGCTATCCAGATTTGCACTGGAGCGTAGGACAATAGTGTATGTGTCCCATCTCTCAGGCAGTGATCTGAGGAACCTGTTATTCATCTGGCTATTGGTGTATTCCTGTTTCACCATTTTCAGCTCAGAGATCAAGCAGGAAAAACGCTCAAACTGTTGAGTCAGTGTCTCACCCTTTCTATGAGAGAATGTCTCATATTGTTGGGCAAGGATTTCTCTGTTGTTTGCTAAGACCTCATCTGTGCCACCGAATTGTTCCTTCAGGGCATTCCAGAGATCATGAGCAGTTTCATGATGCATAAGCCCTGAATAGATTTCATTAGGCAGTGCCATGGCCAGAATTCCATGGGCTTTAGCATCAATCTCAAACAGTTTCCGATCTTCATCAGAGTATTGTTCCTTCTTCTTCGAACCATTTGATTGGTTTCCGGATTGTTCACCATAGGCTTATGTGGTCCATGTACCACAGATGTCCAACAACCTGAACTGTTAACAGACAGGTGATGAAGCATTCTTCGTTGCCATATGTTATACTCGGTCCTAACCAGCATCGGAGGCTTGGTTGAGGAACCGGTATTGTGAGGATCATTAGAAGGAGTAGTCATCTCAGATTCAATCAAATTCAATTAAGCTAAACAGATTTAGAACAAAACACAACAACCAATTGAACCAAGAGAGATCTCAAAATAAATGAACGAAAGCGACAGAAATTCAATAATCTATAACCAGTTCTTGCGAATATGCTAATTCAATCAAACATAGATATCAATTAGCAGTTTCAATGATCAATTGTTAGATCGATCAATGATTAACCTGCTCTGATACCACTTGTTAGGATCAGTGATCTACGTTTGATTGATTAGAGAGTATAGCAGCGGAATTCTAACAATGAATTAGCCAATTCACAAGAACGAAAAGATATTCAATGAAGAACAAAAACGGTTATAGATAGAGAGAATTCTGCAAATATATTCATTCAATATTCGCTTTCGTGGTAACGGAATGTCACAATTACAATTAGGTCGACACCTCTTATATAAGAGATGTGACGTCTGCTGATGTCACTTGATAGTGACATCTAACAGAATTATTCCAACTGAAACACAACTACTGAAGATGTCAAAACAGCTGACATCTTCTTACAAAAATACTAAGTGTTATCAGTTACTATACTACTGAAAAACATAAAACTACTGATACTACAACGACTGAAGAACAAGCTCTTCAGTCGTTTTACAAATACTGAAAGTAAAAACATAAAACTACTGATATCACAACTACTGAAGAAGTACTCTTCAGCTGTTGTGACAAACTACTGAAACTTCAGTACTTGGTCTTCAGACTTGAACTTCAGACGTTTCATCAGCTGATGACTTCAGTAGATATCATCAGCTGATGTCTTCAGTCTTTGTCTTCAGACTTTGTACACCAGTTGTTGATCTTCAGCACTTGTAGACTCTTCAGCTGTTGTACTTCAGTACTTTGGTCTTCAGCTTCAGCACTTGTGTTCTTCAGCTGTTCAGCTTCAGCACTTGTGTTCTTCAGCTGTTCAGCTTCAGCACTTGTGTTCTTCAGCTGTTGAACACTTGTGTTCTTTAGCTGTTGAACTTCAGCACTTTAGGTCTTCAAGTCACACTTGTGTTCTTCAGCTGTTCAGCTTCATCACTTGTGTTCTTCAGCTGTTCAGCTTCAGCCCTTGTGTTCTTCAGCGTTTCAGCTTCAACACTTGTGTTTCTCAGCTGTTCAGCTTCAGCACTGTGTTCTTCAGCTATTGACTTCATCACTTTAGTCTTCAGCTGTTGAAGTCTCAGCACTTGAATCTTCACTGTTGGAGTTTTCAGCACTGTCGACTGCTGATGACCTTCAGCAGTTGTTGTATTCATGTGGGACTTAAGGTTTTCTTGATCTTGGCTCATTGGTTCTTTTGGTCCAACAGAAGGTGTGGGCTCAACACTAGCTTGTGTTACTCGGTGTCACCTTGATGCATGACTCTAATATTTTGGACAGGGTTGTTTCTACCCCAGAGAAGCACATGTTGGCTTCTCAATATTTTAAAGATGACGGACTTTTTTTGTCCTAATTAAAAATATTTACCCGTTTCCCTAATTATGAGCCCAGTTCAAATTAGAATGTGTTGACCATATCTTGGAAAATATAATATTTTAAGAGTTCCAAGTTAGCAAGCAAATTTATATAACTAAAGTACCTAAACTTGATCCCCTGAAGGAGAGATCCCTCATGAATCTGGTCCTTAGCCCCCATTGCTTGTTTGGACAAGCTGTGGATGACCACATGAAGTACTATCCACCGGGAGGAGACCTTCCCTTTCTTGAGGTCTTGATAGGAAAATCTCCCTCATAGCCCATCTGCTCAAATGGAATGGTAGACAACTTCTTTCGAAAAGACATTCACCTTTCTCATCTCCAGTGAAGATGGTGTTGATGGTGACTGAGTGATGAATATTTGCGTCCCCTATACTATAGTAGACAGTGCCTTCTCCCCATCCATAATGACCTTTTGACAGGTCTTCCAAAACTCAAGCAGATGATCCTCATAAAGAACAAGATCAATGGGAAGGGAGGTGGAGTAGTTGGACAGAGCTAAAAATCAACAAACCTTTGAGAAATGAGGATCTTTCTCAAAATTTAATAGAGCAACCTGATTATGTTGCCTGTGTAACTACATGGAAAGGTTTGGGTCATTTTTGTGATTGAGTTTGGCCATTTCAGAAAGCTTAGAGGTGAAGGAAATGAAGAACAAAGACGGTTTGAGAGAATTTTGGGATTTTAGGTCTGAAAGAAGATGGAGATGATAAAGAAAGAGGGGGAAAACCGTTTGGGTTTATATATGAATGGATTTCAGACAAAGTTAAGAAGAGGATAACTTTGAAATCTAGATGTCGGTCCCACCTTAGAAAAAGTTGTTTGCTTTTTGCCCAAAGGGTAGTTTTCTTGGAAGTCGAAAATCTTCCAAAGGTAATTTGTCTTCGGAAGTTTTGATGAAAAGCTTCCGAAGCAACTGACTTCAGAAGATATTCCTAAGAGTTTGTGAGAATTTTTCTTGAGAAGAAAATTAATACTTGGATCTTTTATTCAAATAGGAATAAAGCTTTTGAGTGTTAATCTGCTTCGGAAGAAAGTTGTCCTTGAAAACATACAAGTACTTAAGAGAAATGTTAAGCTTCGGAATATATTTAAAAAAAATTTCCAAAGGGAAATTTTACTTTAGCAATTGTTTGTTTTAAAGGCATAAGTTTCTTCCGAAGATAAATCCATTTCTTCCGAATGACTAAAAGATCAAGATTTTCAAAAATCTAAGTGAAGTCTTCTAAGAAGATTTTTTGCAGAGAAAAAAAGAGCTTATGAAGGTGATAAAATAGAAAACTTAGGACACATAGATTTTAGAATAATATTAATTAGTTTTAATAAAAAGCTACTCAAGGTTAATCATCCTAATAGCTGATATAAGATATTTAAATCTCTAATCATCAAAAGCTTTAGTGAACAAATCAACATATTGTTTATTTGTGTTAACCTTGACTAGTTGATTAATCCTTTCTCAAAATTATCTCTAATCACATGATACCTGATATTGATGTGTTTTGTCCTTGAGTGTCCTATAGGATTAACTATAATAAAGATGGAACTATTGTTGTCTATGTGAATGGGAGTCTCCTTAAAGTTGAACCCATAGTATAGCATCTGATTCTAAATCCAAAGCACTTGAGCACAACAGCTTGCAGCAGCAATGTATTCAGCTTAGCAGTTGATGCAGAGATACAAGATTGCTTCTTGTATTGCCATTAAACAACCCTTTCACCAAGAAACAGACATCCCCCTGATGTAGATTTTGTATAATCACTATTTGTATATGCATACAGATTAAAGTCAGAATTCTTTGGATACCAAGGGCCAAGTGTTGATGCCTCTTTAAGATATCTTAAAATTATATTGACACTGATAAGGTGTGACATATTGAGGTTTGCTTGATATCTTGCACAAACACATGTGGCAAACATGATATCAGGTATGCTAGTTGTAAGGCACATAAGAGACCCAATCATAACCCTGTATAGGTGTTCATCCACACACTCGCCCTCAAGATCAGGCCCAATGGAGCAGTTTCTTACTATGGGGGTCTAAGCAACCTTACAGTTAGTCATGTTGAATCTCTTAAGTATGTCTTGAACATACTTTGACTGACTTATGAAGATGCCATCTTTATCTTGCTTCACTTGAATTCCTAGAAAGAAATTGAGTTCCCCTATGGCACTCATGTCAAATCTATCCTTCATCAACTTCTTAAAGTCTTTGCAAAGCTTTGGATTAGTTGAACCAAGATGATGTCATCTACATACACTTGAACTAGCATAAAGTCATTTCTTGTTGCTTTGACGAAGAGAGTTCCATCTATAGTACCTCTTCTATATCCATGCTTGCAGAGATACTGAGATAGAGTCTCATACCACTTCCTTGGTGCTTGATGCAACCCATATAGAGCCTTATCAAGCCTGCAAAGATAATCAGGATGATCAGGATCTACAAAGCCATGTGGTTGTTTGACATACACCTATTCATCAATCACCCCATAGAGAAAAGCACACTTGACATCAAGTGGGTAGACCTTGAAATTCTTGGATGTAGCAAAAGCTAAGAATATCCTAACAGCTTCTAGTCTTGCTACAGGAGAAAAACGATCTGTGTAGTCAATTCCTTCTTCTTGTGTGTACCCTTGAACAACTAGTCCTGCCTTGTTTTTTATGACAAGTCTTCTATCATCCTTTTTGTTTCTAAAAACCCATTTGGTTCATTTAGTAGTCTTCCTATGAGGAAGAGATCATAGGTTCCAAACCTTTTGCCTTTTGAATGAAGTAGCTCCTTTTGCATAGCCTTAACCCAGCTTCCATCCTTCAGAGCCTCATCAATCTTCTTAGTCTTTATCTAAGATAAAAAACAAGAGTGAAGACAAAAATTTGCATCATGAGTTTGTCGTTTTGTTCTTACTCCTAAATCAACATCTCCAATGATGTTTGATATGAGACTTGTGGATTCTTAGCTAAAGAATCACAACAAGTTGCTGAGAGAGATCTAAATTAGAGAAATTTAGATATGGCATTGATCTTTCTCCCACCACATCATCACACTTATCAAGTGAAACATGATTCAATGAGTGTGTGATATCATTGATGTTGTCTTCAATGGAATGGTTGTCGGCATCAAGAAATACTTGATCACTTTCACCACCACCATAATCTTCTATATTTGAACTTTCTTTATTTGGTTATTGAGCATCTGGGTTAGAATTTGAAGACATCTCTGATGTCTTAGCTGAATTTGTCATTGCTGTGTTGATAGAAACTTCATTTGCAGAGCTAGTTACAACTGGAGCTGAAGTAGTGTTACTTGAGGCTCTTCTCAGCTCAAATCTTGGATCAGGATCACATATGGGTAAAAAATCTATAGACCCTTAAACATTCTCATAAGATTTGTTAAAACAATTGAAAACTAAATCAAGATCAAATAGCTAATCAGGACCAGAACCATTTACACTGGGTGTGTTCATTGAAGGTCATATTGGCTGACTCCTCAACTATTTTGATTTTGAGGTTGTATAATCTATAAGCCCTAGCTTGGGAAGAGTATCCGATGAAGTGTCCTTTATCTGATTTCTTAGTAAACTTGTCAATTTTATCTTTAATATTCAAGATGGTGTAAGGACATCCAAATGACCTGAGAAAACCAATTAAATGTTTCCTCTTCTGCCAAAGTTCATAAGGATCTTACCATGTGCCTTAACCACTAAAAATCTATTCTGCACATAGCAGGTAGTGTTGTTTGCCTCTACCCAGAAGGTGATGGGCAACTTAGAGTCAAACAACATGGTTCTTACAACTTCAATTAGTGTCATGTTTCTCCTCTCAGCAACACCATTTTGCCGAGGAGTCATGGGAGCACTGTATTTATCTTGTAATGCCCTTTTCATCACAAAATGTATCAAGGATTTGGTTCTTGAACTCAGTTCCTTGATCATATCTTATGGGTTTGACCTTGTGATCAAATTTATCGTTAATCTTTAGGATGAAGTTCTTCAGAATCTCAGGGGTCTCATCCTTAGTTCTAAGAAAGAAAACCCAAGTGAATCCTGTAAAATCATCTATTATCACTAAGAAATAAGAGGTCCTTCCTAGACTCATTACACTGGTGGGGCCAAAGAGACCCTTATGTAACAAGTGTAAGGTAGTAGTGACGGATTTTCTTTCCTTTGGCTTGTGAGATACCTTATGTTGCTTCCCTTTCAAGCATCCACCATAGTGGCCATCACTTGTAAGCTTTTTCTTTGGTATTCCAATTACCAAATCATTCTTAATTAGTTTATTCATGTTTTTAAAGTTTACATAGCACATTCTTTTATGCAAGAGGAAAGATTCATCACTATTTGCTTTAGACAGAAAGCATGAACTTCTCTAGAGGGAGATGTTTCTTGCAAGTACATTTTGTACATGTTCCCCTTCTTGGGAGCTCTGAGCAGGATATGCTCATGAGGAATGACCACCTTGGCTTGAGAACAATACACTCATGCTTAGTAAAGAGCATCTTATTACTTTGATCATAAAACTAAGATACACTCAGAATATTGTATCCAAGCTCCTTGACAAAGTTTACCTTCTCAAAGTTGAGCTTACCATTTATGACCTTGCCCCTTCTGGTAATGTAACCACTAGCATCTCCTCCAAAAGAAACTGGTCCTCCATCAATCTTTTCAAATTTTTTGGAGTACTGACCTATTGCATGTCATGTGCCTAGAATAACCACTATTAATGATCCATACATTCTTGTTTGTCTTTAGCTGTTCCTACACAAAAGAGATAACTAGTTACATTTGGAAACCCAAGCCTTGCTTGTCTTGGGTTCATCATAAGAAGTTTAAGGTAATGCAATAGTGATAGATCGTATAGTCATATGTTGAGGATCTTTTGATGTTGTTAATGGAGAACTTTCAGTCACTTGGTCTTTCTTGGACTTCCACACCACCTTGGATGCCTAAACTTGGCTTTCAATACTTTGGAAGTTTCACTGACTTTGGAGGTTTTAATGACTAAACCTTTGGAAGATCTTGCTAGCGTTGTAGTAGGCTTCAGTGCTTTGGAAGTATTCCCTTCTTTCGAGACCAAATTTTCTTCTGAAGGCAATTTTCCACTTGCCTTCATCTTCATTTTGGAGCTTCCGAAAGGAAAAGTCTTTCCTTCCAAAGCTTGCTTCTTCTTGAAACTTTTAGAAGTCTTTTTCTTAATCATATGGAGAGTGCCTTTTGGATTGTAAAGACAATCCTTAGCAAGAAGAGAGGAACTCTCACACATAACACATTCTAACATCTTCTTCCTAAGAGCCTTCTTTTATTAACAAGGCTAAACTTGATCACTTTCCTTCTCCATCTTTATCTTTTCAGATGCAGTGGAATTCCTTTTAGGGTGAGAACTTCCTTTGGAGTTGGTAGGTTCATGTTGTGTAGTGGTGATACACAGCTGATTAGCTTTCTTCTTGATGCTGGGATAAGTTGATACTAAACTTAAAATCCTAGTACTAGAGTTCAAGTTAGTGTCTTCAGTCTTTACCACTTCAAATCCTATAGAGATGAAAACTTGTTTCTTCTTAGAGTTGAAGGTGGTCTTGATCTCTTGAGCCTTCTTTGCTTTTCTTATGCTCTTTCTGATCATTTCATTCTCATAGACTTAGTCATCATAGTCTTCTTACTCTTGTCAGAAGGATAGTGACCCTTCTTAGAATCAACTCTTCACTCTTCTCAGAGGCATTCTCCACTATCACTTCTTCATCCTCTTTTGTCAAGGGGTCTATAAAAGGAAGCCCATCTTCACAAGTTCCACACCTAGGAGATCTTACAGATAAGATGGTGTGTGAAGGAGCTATCTCATTAGATCCCAGTCCCTACTTATTCTGATAACAAATTTTTTCATGCAAGGATAAGGATATGATGTTTTTGAAGGTTTATTCTTCAAGAACACATTTATCGCTCTGGCTTTACAGATCACAAGCTCATCCTGGCATTCAGTCAACTTGGTTATGAGATATTTGGTCTGAGTCTTGTAGTTGGTGTGTTCAAGTTTAAGAACTGAAATAGTTTTCTCTATGTCCTCTATTTTCTGTTTATAATCATTTTCAGATCTTTTGAAATTAAATTCTAAGATACTCAAGGACTCAAGATTAGATCTCATCTCTAAGTTATAGGACCTATATCTATTAACTTTAGCAATACATTCAGGTGTACAGAGATGTTCCAATACCTTTGCTTTATCATGGTCTGCCATTAGTGCTTGGTTTGAAGATGCATCTTCCACCTGAAAATTTTAGTCAAAGCCTCCTTCTTCAACAACAACTGCAGCTTGCGCTTGGCTTCTCATTCTGGGTGGATTTATCAGTGTAGTTTGGTCGGTTTATGCTTGGCCATCAGTTGTTCTTAGTTCCTTGCACTCCCTTGCAAAACGGCCCATTTTGTTACAGTTGTAACACTTGACTTTTCTTTTATCCAACCCAAACTTTCCACTAGTTGTATTGCTTGGAAACTTCCTTCCTATCCTCTTGTAGAAGTTCTTGGCTTTGTGAGTGAGAAGAGCCATCTACGGACTATTTCCATGTACTCCAAATAATCTAGATGGATACAGTCCAAATCTTCAAGGGTGAATAGAAAGTTGCCTAAGCTTTCATCAGAAGACACAAAGGCATGCGAAGAACCTATCTCTTGGAATGGACTTCCTTGAGTGTAGCTTTCTCTTGGTGTTTCCGAGAAGGTGATGAAATGGCCTTTTTATGAGTCGTCAAGGTAGCATATAAGATGATGTTGAGGTTCGATGCTATCCCTTTTAGTCACATGCAGGACTAAACTCATTTGATTGCTGGAGTTACCAAATGAACCTTGCATGTTCATCTCCATTGGTATCACTGAGAATACCATACAACTCAGTTAAAGTGAGAGTCTTAAGGTTCTAAGTTCTCTTGATAACAACACAGTAATGTGTCCATTGCCTATGATGAGAGGACATAAACTTCCTTACAATGTTCATGTTTTCAAGAGTCACTCTAACATCCATTAGAGTGTCCACAATCTTAACATACCTAAAGTATTGTTAAGTCATGGTTTCACCTGTTTTAAAGGTGAACTTTTCAAACTATTTCTTTAGGATATCCTTCTTGTTCTCCTTGGCTTTATTAGAACCCTCATACATTAGTTTCTATGCATCCCACAGCTGCTTAGCAGTTTTACATTTCTTGAAACCTTTGTATCAAAGTTTGGAAGAGCAGTCTAAAGGGTTGTCATGGCTTTCTGATCAATCTCTACTCTTTTTCTATCTTTATTAGAGTAATCAGTCACAACCTTTGGAATCATACCACCTGCAGTAGCTGAGGAGGTTCTTGGTATGTAAGGTCCTGAGACAACAGATTCCTACATCCTGTAGTCTTGCGACTTAATGAAACCTTCCATTCTTTGGCACCAAGTGTTAAAGTCTTTAGGAGTGATCAGTGGGGACTTTATCATGGTTCCAGTTCCATATCAGCTTTAGTAAAAGCTGCCATTTGAGATGTTAAGTATTTTTGTGTGTGAGGGATCTTAAGATGGTAAGATCTTACAATCAAGAGCCTAGAATGCTCTAATACCAATTGCAGGACTGTTTAAGGGTTGGTCACTTACAACATAACAACACAATGAGAAGAGTTGATTTAGAACACTTAACAAATCAAATAAGAAACTAACAACTAATCACACCTTGATACTAAGTAACACAAGTAATAAAGAGATAGAACAAGTAAATAGCAATAACACAAGTGTTTGGTTTTCAAGAATGTTGTATTTCGTTCTCAAGTTCCTTACCAGTGTTTACAAAGCATAAAAGGATTAAAGATTACAAAGGGACCTGAGATACTTTATACTACATCCTACACCAGACCATACTTTGAATGCCAGTTGGATACATGATCTACACAACAGCAAAATCAATATAGAGTCAAAAGGCAGATTGCCTTTTGACTAGTGACTATGACATGACATAGCTCACATCCTAATAAATTACAAAAAGGATAAAAGTACATAAAGTAGAAAGTAACACACTCAAGACCTCAATGTACAGCTTACCAAAAGCATGGACCTTTCACCAACTTATGAAAGTTGGTGAGTCAAATAGAGTTGCAGCGAAAAGGTGGTCCAGCTTTATGGTAAAAGGTACATTCGATAAAGCATGTACTCAAAAGTCTTCGGAAGATATCTATCTGCAAGTATTGGCTACGGAAGACTTTGTCTTTGAAGTTTCAGAAGACTTCATGTTTGGTTCGGAAAATATTGCTCTTTGCTTTGAAATATTTCACACTTAGAATATTTTCAAAGGTAGAGTGTGAAACTTACGAAGCATTCTACTTTTGTACTTCTATGCATGCATGCAGGAAAGACTTTGGATGTTTTGGGTTGCATCAACCTTGTACGAATCCTTACATATGTTATGAAGCCTATTAGTATATTAAGTTCGTAACTAGATTCTTCATGTAGCAAGTCACTGGATTGCTTTTCTTTATGCAAGCACGCCACTAATCTATTATCTCATCATGAAAGCATGTTTCTTCTATCTTCCTCATGTAAGCAAGCCACTTGAGTCTTGCGTCTTTCTAACATGTTAATGGATTATTTTGTTTTGTGTTAGCATTTCAGCAGACAATTGTACTAGTACACGCATGTAGCCTAGGTGTTGGCTTTTCTAATTCCTTTATGGTATGGTTATGATATTTAACAGATTGTAATAGCATAATTGTTACGACTACTCATGTATTTATCATAATATGACTACTTGTGTTTCAAAGTAAATCTATAACTCACTAAGCAATGCTTGCATGTCAAGTAAGTCAAATGGTTTTTCTAGGTGGCGTGAGTTGGAGGCTACCCGCTTAATAATGACTGCATGTGAATCCTAATATCATAATCAAGAATTATAGTATTTGATTGAATTCGAATAATGAGCACGTAATTATCACTATTCGTTGTTTGATTGATTGAATGTGTAATAACAAACACAATAGAACATATTATTGAAGAACTGAACAATAAATTGCAATAAGTGAATGAACATGATTTGATTAAAATGTATTTCATTAAAAAGCTGTTTAATGATTACAAAAGATCAAACAGTATTTGCTAATAATGGTGTTTGCTATGATTGTGTTGATGATTTTGGTATAATTGATGTGATAGCTGCTAGGGCTTTTGTGATTGATTGATTTGATGTATGTTTATATCTCTTGGAATCAATAACTTTCTTATCAGGGTAATAAAGTTACTCAGAAAATGTTATGATGTGACATTCTCTGACTGAGTTAAAGTCATCCGTAGAAGTTGACTTTATGACATTTCTCAGTGATTGACTTGTTGACTTAATGTACTTGTTGAAGTACATACAAGTGTTGCTTTTCCATAGAAGATTTCCTATCCGTTGGAACTTTGTCTTCCACAGCAACTCTTTCTTCCGCAGGATTCTTCACTTGATATACTTTAACTTCAAGTTTTTCATCCATAGATCTTTGGTCTTACATCATACCCTTCAATTCATCTACACAGGAGAGTTCTTCCATAGAAGATCCTCGGATGCATTTTGTGTAAGTAGATTATCTATGGAAGAACATAAATGTTCATCCATAGATGTTCTTAGACTTAGTCAATTTTATGAAATTGACTAAGTATGATGTTAAACCTGTAATCACACATATAAATCAACACACTTATGGGTTAACCTATATACATAATGCATACATTAAAATAATGAATTACAAGAGTTTATTACAAAACATTGATTAAAGTGCTAAGCCTATACAAAAAGATCTAGACCAATTGTTCCTAGATCTAACAATACCCCTCTTTAGGCTTAGCAACTTTCAGATCAGCTCTTCAAGCTTGAAAGCTTTTTAACTCTTGAAATAATCTTGTTATAGAAGTATGAGACTGCAGCCTTCTAATCATCACATTTGTACTTTATCTCCATCTTGCAGATTACTTTTAATGTTTCAAAACATAATCCCAGAACATCTTCTTCAGTACAAAGGGTTTCCAAAACACTATTGTTATGAACTATCGCTAGTTCATCTTGTTCTGAGATTCTAAGTTCAGATACTTCTTTAATTTGATCTCCAATTAGCTACCTTGCTTATATCTTTTTCTTTTATATGCATTTGCATGTAATTTGTCAATCACTTGAATTAAGTTCACATACAAACATAGGTCATTTTGAGCTTTTTCATCTATTAGTTTAGGAAAAACTTGTCATGAAGATATGAAGTGTAACTTGGATAAAGAAGCTTGATTTCCACTAGATCAAAAAGTCTTATCCTATCAGCTTTCTTCTTCTCTTCATTTCTTAGCAGCACTAACTCTTTGGTTCTCTAACATATCCCCATTCAGTTATGGGAAATGTATATTGATTACCATCAATGCTATTTACATTTGTTATTTTCCTGTTTAAGTATCCAACCCTCTTTAGGAATTCATTGTCAACCAATGTAGGGGAGTTAGATTTGGAGTCTTTCTTCCCTTGCTTTCTTCTTTTATGCTTAGCATCATCTCTCCTTGCTTCTTTAAACACATCATCTTTGAATTTTGTTTTTAACTTACCCATTAATAAATGAAAAAAGTCAAAGAAGATCCAACTCCAACTCCTCCTCCTTGGTTGATGATGAATTCTTGAGGAGGGTTAGATACTCAAACAGAAAAACAACGACCATCGGAATATAAAGGAAATCAATATACATTTCCCCTAACTAAATGAGATATGTTGAGAGATCAAAAGAGTTTGTGTTGTTCAAGAATGAAGAAAAGAAGAAAGCTCAAAGTATTAGAATTTTTGATTCCGTGGAAATCAGGCTTCTCCACCCAAGTTACACTTCATATCTTCATGATAAGTATTTCCCTAAGCTGACTGATGAAAAATCTCAAATGACTTGTGTTTATATGTGCATCTTATCCAAGTTATTAACAAATTGCATTCAAAGGCTTATAAGAGAAGGAAGTTTGAAGTAGGACAATTGATTGAGACAGAGATGTCAGAGGTGATTGAATTGATATCTCTAAACAAGATGAACTAGAGATAGTTCACAACAACAATGTTTTGACAACTATCACCACATAAGAGGATGTTCTGGGTTTAAGCTTTGATACATTAAGGATAGTAAAATGGAAATAAAATAAAAATAAGATGGTTGCAGTCTCTTACTTCAACAACAAAATGATTGCAAGAGTGAAAGAACTTTTAATTTTGAAGAACTGATTACAAGTATCTAAGGCTAAAGGGAGTATTGTTGGATCTAGTCTTGATAGGTCTAGATATATTGTATATGCTTAGAACTTAAATCAATAGTTTGTAATAAACTCTTTTATATCAGTATCTTAATGTATGCTTTGAATATATAAGTTAACGCATATATATTTTGGTTTATGTGTCATGGCAGGCTTAACATCATACTTGGTCAATTTTGTAAATTGACTAAGTGTATGAAACATCTACAGATGAACACCTTGTTCTTCTGTAGATCAGTTGTTGCGGATGAACAAGTTGGTGTGGATGAACAAGTTGTTGCGGATGAACAACTTGTTGCGAATGAACAACTTGTTGTGGATGAACAACATGCTGAACAACACTCTTTGAAGATTCCATGTGAAGATTCCTATGGAAGGCATAACTCCTACGAAAGACAATACTTGTTAATACTTCATCAAGTACATCAAGTCAACAAGTCAAACACTGACCTCAAGAGATTTGTTGTTTTTTAACTGAAACCTTGAGCCTATAAATACTAGGCCTAGGCTCCCACCTTGAGATACGGTTGAATACCTAACAACACGTTTATCAACACATCAATCAATCACAAAACCCTAGCAGCCGTCACATTAATTACACCATAAACTAAAAGTCAATTATAGCAACCATTATCATCATCAATCATTATTTGATCGTTTGTAATAAGTAATTTTGTTAATGAGGTACTTTTGAATCAAATTGTGTTCATTCATTTATTATAGTTAATTGTTTTGTTATTAGTTATTACTTGATATTGCAATTGCTATTTCGTATTTAATCAATTAAAACAACGATTAGTGATAATTCTGTGATCACTATTCGGATTCAAATGGACCTGATAATTCATGTCTGCGATCCTTGGATTCACATGAACGTTATGATTGATATCATCAAGTGCTAGGCTGGCTATGCCATCAAGTTAGTTTGATGCTCACTCATTTATTTCGGAAGAACTACACTGGTGGACACTTGTTTAGCAAACTAAGAAGGATGCGAAGAAGATGGTATTGGAAGATTTAAAGAAATTGGTGATTGAGAAAATTTTCACACAAAATTAGATCGACAGAGTAAAAGTACAATTCTTGGGATTGAAAGCAGACAGCATGACTCATCACAAATCCACAGCAAAGTTCAATGAGATGGCAATATTTATATGCACTTTGTGGGCATATAGGAAAACGAATAAAATGCTACCATCAAGGGTTACTATTGAGACATTGTGTAATAGCATTACCCTATAAACTTGGATTCATGAATAACTTTTCAGATCGTCAAAAAGGTATAATTTGTTGTACCAAAGAATATGAACACAAATATTTTATATTACATTATATTAAAAATACTATAAAATTAAATTTTATAATTTAATTAGAAATTAAGCCCATGCGATGTGGTTGATTTACAAACTTAATTACGTGCGTTGCAACAATGATATTAATGTGTTTAAGTATATAAAAAAATGAATCAAATTGGATGAGATAACGAGCATATACTACAAACTAATATAGAATCCTTAAAAAATGGATCATATCAAATCAGAAGCCCAAGACCCATGTGAGACCATTGAGACTCATAGAGTAAATGAGTTTCATGCCGGTTCAAAGCCTTGAACCAACTATTCCGACTCTATCTTGAACTAGCAACCCGAACTACAGATGATTTTAAGTTTCAATCCACAGAACCAAACATCAATTAACCAAATTTATATAAAATACAATATATATATATATATATAGACCACATAATTAGAAAACATCAAATTGGATGATCAAATATTAACAATTTTCAACAGGGAGTCAAGTTGAAAATTGTGTTAGATTGCTTTTGATTTGTCATTAAATTTTCTAAAAACATTCACACTAGTATCCTCATCTCCATCTCTATATTTACACTAAAAATACAAAATTTTCACATTCTTTTTTAATTTAATAATAGTTTTTTATATTTTTATTATTACTTTTTCTCTCACCTCTACTCACAACCACTTTTAAAAATACTAAAAAAGTTATAGGGATTGTACGATGTTTTCCCAAATATTAGAGAATCTCAGTATAATTTCCATAAAGTTTCTATCTCATTCGCTCACATCAGTTACAACCATACCTCATAATTATGTTACACACTCACATCAAAATGAGACACCTACTGTGAATGCTCTAATTCAGTAATAGTATGATGTATATATTGAGTTATAGAAAAATGCATAACTACACTATACCTTCCAAAAATTACTAATAGAAAGCTCAAAATACAAGATAACTCTTGGTTGTAAAAGAATTAACTTTAAAATTGAAGAATGATAAATTTAAGTAATAAATACTTTAATGATGGGTATTCATTCCCTTTTTTTTGTAGAATATCGGAAGCCTCATATTATAAGCTGATCACCTTAAGGTTATTTGGTAATATTGACAATTATAAGTCATGTGTAGCAGTATAGGTGTATCCTACTTGTATGATATGTTTTAAGGTTATTTGGTATTATTGACAATTATAAGTCATGTGTAGCAGTATAGGTGTATCCTACTTGTATGGATATGTTTCAAGTTAGATCTTATCCGTTAATTGTGCTATAATTAGGTTTTTTTACCCGTCGTGTGTTGCCGCGATATTGTATATGACATGATAAAATATAAAATACAATTGATCCGACTTGTTTTCAAAGTAACTTTACTTCAATATGTAGAGTGACTCGAAAAACATTTAATATTTGACCTTACTTTTTTCCAAACAAAATTTATGTTGAAACGTAGACTTACAATCGCTTTGACCGTTTGCGAACTAAATTTGTGTCCAAACATATAGTAAATGAAAACGTAGTATATTGATCCGACATGTTTCCAAACAAACCAATGTCGAAACATTGTCTAACTCAAAGCTTACATAAAAATAAGCACGAAAACGTTTTATTTTTGACCCAACTAATTTTTGAACAAAATTTACGTCAAAACATATATGTATGTCGAAACGTAGACAATTTTAAAATGTATAGAGTTAAGTTTAGAAACAATTTATATTTGACCTGAGTTGTTACTAATACATCTAAATTTATACAGACTTGAATTTATATTGCATGGGGGTAAACTTGTAACTTAAAACCTAAGAGGGTCAAAGTAGTTTTTAGAAAGTATGAGAGGGACTGAAAATGTAAAGATTGAAAATAAGAGGGAAGAAAGGTTTGATGAATAAGAAAAATAATTGTATTGTATCAGTGGTGTCCAATAAATCGTGTTTTTGTATCTTTTAACAACACTATAATTTATATATGATTTTATATTATTGTATGAATAAAAAGGCAAAGGTAGGTGAACTTTGGCATAACTTAAGTTAAATTTTGTTGTTTATAGTTTAAATTAAATTTTTATAGCAACAAACACTACATTGAAACTTTTCAAATGACCCAAAATATTTTATGAATCTTCCAATACATGGATGGCACAAAAGTCTTTAAAAAAGTCAAACTCAAAGCTCGACAATTCACATAAATATTCCATTAGAAACATCCATTGATTATTTTATGGGTCACATTTTTCGATTTTTTTAGCTTAGAAGAAGACATAGATCACGACCACTCTTGTCTTTTTCTGTTTGTCATCATCTTCATGAAACTTTTCAAGAAATCTTGAACTTCACAACTTCTTTCCTAGGCTTTTGAAATGAATAAAAAATGTATTGGATGGTTGTTTTTTGGAAATATGAAGATTAAATTACTCCAAACGTTGTATATATTTATGCTTTCTTTAGTATGTAATTTATTACGAACTATATAGACTGTATTATAATTATTACGTCAATTGATGTACGTACGATTGAAAATAAGAAAGGGGAAATACGTTATATTTTCTCCCACTAATTCAAATAAATAAGAACAAAGGTCGGAGTAAAATTTTTAGTGAACCACTTTAAGTAGTTGTACAATTTGATGAAACGATCCAATGTGGTTTGGAATGGGTTTTAGAGCTCATAAAATGATTACGTTTTTTCCCAAAGATGTTAGGAATCTCATTAGGCTAGTTTCGGCTTTAATACCATGATTGAATAAAAAATGATTTCATTCATTAAGTAAGATATACAATATCTATTACCATATGTAGGCAAGCCCTAAGAAAATGATATGGCCGTATGAACATGACGGACCACAAATAACAAAACGTGTAACACCCAAGAACTTGTAATAAATACAACTGCCCTCATTAGAGGGTTTTAACTTTTAAGAGAGCAGAAGTTGCAAACATTATTAAAAGGTTTGAGAAAGTTTTCTGTTCGTCCATTAGGTTTGTCTATCAGCCGGTGTTTGTGGAACAATTTATTTTTATAGTTTTCGTTGCTATAATATCCGTGCCCAACACATTTGGCTTGTTAAGTTCCATCAAAATATACCAATTTTTTATTATCTATTTCGTCATTTTTAAATCAAGCGCTCATCTTCATTTTCTTATAACATTAAAAAGATATGAAAGGCAATTATATGCTGATTATGCGATACAAATAAGGACGTCAACATTTACAAATATTATCAAGTCAAAACGTTATGTGAACAAAATCTCTTCTAGTGACATAGTCGTGGCAAGGATTTAGCGTCACATGGATCTAACATTCTTGATTTCCTTGGCATCAATTGTGGCGTATCTTGTGCCACTTTTGGGGCTTGTTTTCTGGGAACCCTAAAACCCTTGAACCGAATTTGCTTAACGAACGGTAGACGTCTTGTGTTTTCGTTTATTGCAAGGTTTAGTGTCGTTGTGACCATCGATAACTTGCTGAGGTCAACAACACTCCACAGCGAATTATTTTGTTCTTCGTTTAAACCCCGATGCACCTATTCAAAATATAATATAACGTAAGAATGTTAAAGATCGAATGTTTGATAGATCATGTGCAAATTAATGAAGATTTTCTTGTGATGAGGGATGGAACATAATATAACCTCAAGGTATAAGTAGATTGCATGGTAGAGTTTGTCATGGGATTGCCTAGAGATATCAGGCAAAGCCAAGGCTAATGCCAAAAACTTAGATGGTTTCAAGAAGGGATCAGGAGCCACTTCTAACAGGAACAAATCCAACAAGAACCCGACTTTCTTCACTCGACGGACAAAAAGCTCATTAATCCTTCGTTCGAGTATAAAAACTTTTATCAACCGCAGGACCAGATCCACATCATATGCAGACTTTTTCCTACTACGAACAAGCAAATCATTGATCGTAAACTCATCTAATCGTGATCCAAGAAAATTCTCCAGTTTTAACCTTTCATTCTGTCTCAGATTCAAACTCAAGCTCATGCCAAAGGCGTCGAGTAATGCTCTACATTTAAGCACGCTACCATTGAGCAAACTCAACAGATTGATGTTAGTTTCCGAGATTTTGCACTTGTGGTCATGTGAATAACTTGAGAAGACCTTTGATTTTTGGTAATGAATGATGAGTGAAGATATTCTAGTGCGGTCCATACGTAAAGATATCATAGATTTGATTAGATATTCGAATAAATCGATGCCCAAAAAAGAAAGATCATCAAACTTCCAATAATCAACACGGGTATTGCATCTTGAACTCTTTGGGCTATTATCACTACAAGAAAACCGAAAACTAGAGCTGTCTGAGGACGAAGGGCATGAACTAGATTCGTAACAAGGAATAGTTAAGTTTCCCAAAAGGGTATTCAAGAAATCTTGAAAAATAGGTGAATTGTTCATAAAAGGGTATAAAATGTGGCATTGTTTTAAACCGTTTACGAGTTCGGACCATGTCCAACAATGGATGCCTTCGAGGTACAACTCGGTTTGGTTGATCAAACTAGTGATTTCCATGAAAGTGCTAGCACTATGAATCAAGAATATGCTGGAAGGAGTTACGTCAATGGTGCCATTGTTGTAGCAAAATCTTGTAATGAGCTCGAAACACTCTGCTCCGCCTGGGAAATCATTGAATACGAGTTTCGCTTTGTTGGTGATCTCCGGTAGTAATTTGCTTACTCGATTCGAATGATGTGCAAGTATATACTGAAAAAAATGGAGTTTTAATTAATTTAAAATATATAATAACAGTTCATGACTAAAACTAATATTCAACATGGAAGGATTAATAACAATTAAAAGACAAGATCATAATTAGAGTTTGAACTAATCCCAGACAAAAGAAGCTGACTTTTGTTCATTTTGGACATGAGTCCAACTGAAAAGTCAAATTAGAGAAGAGCCACACTCGATGTAGCTAAAAAAACAGACAATAGCAAAGAAAGATTCAGTTTTCATCTGTGAAAAAGAGCCCAAATCGGATTCAACCTCAATATGAAAGTGAATATGACTCAAATAAAATGGTCAAAATAAGATCATATTGCCTCTGTTCTGAGCAACAAAACACAAACACGGTTAAATGAATGAAGAAAACAGACGCTTTTCAACATTTTGGAGATGGGTCAGATTAGCTAGTAAGAATTTGAGCAAAGAGAGACTTTTAATATGAAATCATTAAGGCACACAGGGAGGATTTACCTTATCAACAAAGAATAAGTGCTCACCATTGATATCTACTTGAATATTACAGAACATAACTAAAGAATCTGTGGAGATAAAGCTGTTTAGGTTTGGATTTGGATAAAAGAAAGTTGATGGGATATTCGAAAACAGAGTATGGGTATTTTGGATGCTTGTTTATGAAGGAGAAGGAGTAAATGAGAGCACAGGAGGTGAATGTCAAAGCAGGGGGGGACAAATGCAGACAATGAGAAGCATCCAGCTTCATTTATTAGGGTTATTTCAAACACTAGTCACACCCCTTGGTTATATTTCTTTTGCTTTTGAAAAATAATTTGTAAATTTTAATTTTCCAAATAGTTTCAAATTACCATTTGCATCACTCACGTTTTCTCATTTTAACCATTTGTATCTCTATAGTTTCAAATTCTCGTTTCCCCCCTAACATTTCATTTTTGTCACCGTTTGAATCCAATGACTAACTCCGTTAAATTGTTCAGTTAACTTCTTATGGAAATGACTAAATTGCCCTTGAGATTAAAAAATCAAAAAAACTTAGTTGGACCACCCACATCTTCTTATTCTTCTCTAACCCCCAACACACATACTCTCTCACTCTCTCTATCTTCTTTTCATCACCCACCACCATAAACACCACCACCACCACCATCACCACCACAACCTCCCCCTCGCCACCACCGTAGGAAATCGTCGGATAAACCAACACCACCATCATTGCCCCTCATCAGCATAGTAGCAACCCATTAGGTCAAGCCACAACATCACACTGCCCCTCACCACCACCAGAGCAACCCACCACCATAGCCTTCTCACTACCATTGTAGCAATCTTTCAGGTCCACCCATACCACCACCACCGTCCTTCACCACCAACATAGCAACCCATCACCATAGCCCATCACCACCATCGTAGCAACCCATTAGGTCCACCCACACTACCACCACCGCCACTCACCACCACGACCACAACCACCGTTATTTGCGAGAGTCGATCAAGAGCCAATCGTTGATACACCGCTTCGAAGAGGAAGATTCATTTTTCTTGCTTCGCCTAGGATCGTGGAGTAGCTTAATCGAGGCTTTACAAACTCAAACTATTGTTGATTGATTGCAAAGAAATAGGGCTTTGGTATGCCTATGAATGTTGAATTGGATTCAAGCAGAAGGGGTCAAACTTTCTGCAGGATCGTTGAAGGGTGTAGAGTTACAACACAACAACACAAAGAGGAGATTAACTAAACTTAATCAAACAGTAAACTGGATTAACCAAGGTAAGACACTAAAAACACAAGTAATGTAAGAGACAGAACACAAAGAACACAAGTAAATGGTTTTCAAGAATGCAGTATATTGCTTTCTCTATGTTCTATTACAAGTGAAAGTCTATTAGAAAGATACAAGAACATGAGATACTTATACTACATCCTACAGTCGGCTATACTTTGAAAGCCAGCTGGATACAATTGGCTAGACACAAAACAAAATCAATTGTAGAGTCAAAAGGCAGATTGCCTTTTGATTTGTGACTATGACATACCATAGCTCACATCCTTATCTATTACAAAAAGGATAAAGTACATGAAGTAGAAAGTTACAGACTCAAGACCTCAATGTACAGTTACCAAAAGCATGGACCTTTTCACCAACTCATGTAAGTTGGTGACCTTACAGAGGTGCAACGGAAAGGTATTCAGCTTTATGGAAAAGTACATCAGATAAAACATGTATTAAAAGTCTTCGGAAGAAATCTATCTTCATGAGTTGAAGCTTCGGAAGACTTTGTCTTTGAGGCTTCGAAAGACTTCATATTTGGCTTCGGAAGATATTGGTCTTGGCTTCGGAAGATTTTACACTTAGAGTATTTTCTGTTGCATGTGTAAAACTTCCTAAGCATTCTTCTTCAATGCACTTGTGCAGCATGAAGGAAAGACATTGGGTGTTTAGGTTGCATCAGCCTTTTCATTAATCTCTACAAACTCCCCCTAGGCTGATGCTACCAAAACACTTAGAAGAGTTCAGATGTCAACAGCCCTCATTAGGATGATCACCAATCCTTTCTTCATAAGGTGATCAAGATCCTTCAAACTATCAAAGTGTCTTCTCAAATCAAAAAGGTCATGCAGAGGCAACTGAAACATATCTTACCATGTGTAAATATCTCCAGTGCCTTGATCTCTAATGACATGCCATATTACTGGATTTGTGGTGTATGTCCAAGACAAGATGAGTCTTCCTGATGCTAAAGGAGCTGTTTGAATTGGAGTTGATGTAGCATTCTCTGGCTGCACAACCTCAAGATATTTTAACTCATCCTGGGGTGTAGAAGAGGGTGCAGTCTTCTTCTTCTTTGGCTTTGGTTTAGAAGCCATCCTCTTCTTTCTCTTAACAAGTTTTAACTGAGAAGACTGGCCTGCATTACCAGATTGATCTTCACTGTCTTTCTCAGTTGGGACTTCCTCTCTCTCAGGCTCAGAAAGAGAGGGAGGTTGACCCTACTATGGATCAGAAGATGAAGCTTGTTGTGTTTCAGCAGGAGGTCCAGGTTGTGTTGTCTCTGATTGTTCGACCTTAACCTCCACTTCAGGTGGGGCTTGACTTGGAGTGGAGTGTAAGTCAATGAGCTCTCCACTTTTGATCTTCTGCTTGATCACCCTAATATGCTTATCCATAGTGGATAGAGACATGGGGGCCAAGTCTCCTTCCGGAGAATCCATATAGCTTCAAGAAGCTCATCATCATCTGCCTATCAGTAGACTTCTTCATGCTCTTTTGGATGATAGCTCTTGATTTTGCAGCTTCTTCCTTTAGTTTCTTCTTAGTTGTCTTTTTGTCCTTGATTATCTCAAGTTCAACCTGTTTTAAGTACTCAAACTCAACATAGTCATAGGACAAGGAAGGAGTCCATCTGCCTGATAGAAGCCTGTGGCACTCAGGTAGTTGATCATCTTGATCCTTTCTTCTTCTTTGTCTAACTGAGGTTCTTGGTGAACCACATCTTCTTGTGCAGGACTTTCCTGAACTGGAAGAGGGTAGGCATATCCTTGTACAGTCTTTTTCTTCTTCTCTCTTCTTTGACTTGTACTAGAAGCTCTATATCTTTTGCCTCCTTCTTCTCCTTTGACCTTTCCAGATCAACCAGTTCATTCAACTCTTCTAAGGGGAGAGAGATGACACTGTCTGCAGGTAATTTATCCTGACTGCCCTTAACTCATCATTCTGAGTATCTGGTCTGGGGGCACCCTGATAGCAGACTCCATGAGTCTTGAAGACTCAACAGAGGAACTTTCTCTCCTCAGTCTCCTTTTCCTCTCTCTCTCCTCCTCCTCAATCTCCTCAAATGTCATCTTTCTTTTCCCTTTGTCACTCACAGACCTTTGTGACTCAGGGTGGAGAGAGCTTTGGCCTTTATTGCTTGTTGCAGCATCTAAGCTCTGGCTAGAGAGAGGTTGAGAAGCACCTTCACCAACAGGTGTCTCAATAGGAGTGTGGATCTCTACAGCAGTTGATGATGATGAGACAGGGGTCTCAGGTTCTGCCACTGGGCCTTCAGTCAAGGTTTCCCCTATGAAACTAATCTTAAGGTCTGCCTCAACATCCAGTTGACCGATGGCATTGCTTGGTTGCCTAAGTCTCCTTCTTAAGCTGAACTTTGCAATGATCCTGTCTTGGATTCTTTAAGCCAGTCTGTCAGCTTGTCTTGATTTGCTTGGGTTGACAAGTGGCATGTTGACTAAATCCAAACTTTCATAGTAGTTCAAAGTCTAAAAGTTGAAGACTTCTTGCTGTCCTTGAACTCTTATGATGATTAGGGTTTTCCTGATGTTGTCATACCTCCACCCAATAATGTGATTGGAAGATGGTGAAGATGACATAGCCCTTGGTATCCCATCCTCAAACAGACTCTGTATGAAGGAGTCAGTGTAATCCATATCAATGTGAACTTGAGGAGGTTGCTGAGAATGCACAGTTGCAAGTGAGGATGGTGAGTCCTCAATGTCCACTCTCTCTGAAGAACTCCCAGGTTCTGTGGCTGTAATAACTTTCTCCCCCTTTTTGGTAGCATCACCCACTTTCATAGGTGAGCTGGAAGATAGGTCAATCACATCCACAGGTTCTTGTGTTCCTGGTTGAGCACTTCTTAAGGGTCTCCCAGCTAGTTTTTTCTTAAGATATGAAATCTCAAGTTGCTGATCATTGATCCCGTTGTGTAAGGTAGTCACCTAAGGTTCAAGGTGACTGACCTTTGAGACTAAATAGGTGCATGTTTTAGTCAGTTTGTGCACCTTTAGTCTCAGATTCCCCTCATCTTCATCAGAAAACTCATTGGGGGATGAGATGATTGCACCAAAGTCCTCTCTCTCACCACCAGCTTCAGGTTCTTGGCTGTTGGTTTTCCTCTGTTCACTGGCAATCTAAGTTGATATGCCAGTGGGCTGAGTTGCCATGGTTAAGGTCTTAATGATGTAATCACTTTCAAAAGTGAGAGCCTCTTCCATATGGACATCCTGAACAAGTTCAGAAGTGTCCACCTCAATTGTAGGTGACTGATGTGGGATAGATGTAGGAGACTCAGGAGCATTCATCTTTCTTTGAGTAGAGGTAAAGAAGAGAGACTCATTATACTCACTGAAACCTAGATCTTCATCAGTATAGAAGTCAAGGTGGGGAATTGGTTGGTTGAGATCTATAGGCTAGGGATGGTAACTGTCCCTTGAAGGTTGATCACTTGAGTGTTGAGACTCAAAGTGATGGCTTAAGGCAGTTGGGCTAATGAGCTCATTAGGCTGAGCATGAGGAACCTCAACACTGATTCTTGAAGAGATGGAGTGGTCTGCTCCTCAGGAGAAGTGGGAGCTCCGATGTCCACTTCTTCCTGTATGGGTGAGTATATGGGGGCCTCCATAGACTGAATAGCTTGACCAGGGGTTCGTTTGGATTTCCTTTGGTAAGTGATGGTGATTTGAGGCTGTGAGGGTGGTTGGGAGGTAGCAGTGTGGGCTCAACACTAGCTTGTGCTGCTAGGTTGTCACCTTGAGTAATGAGCTCTAACATTTTTGGGACAAGGGTTGTTTCTACCCCAGAGAAGCCAACAGTGGGCTTCCTCAATATTTCAAAGATGTCGGGCTTCATATGTCCCAATTTGAGAATGTTACCTGTTTCCCTCAACTGTGAGCCCAGTTCACAGTTAAGAATGTACTGGACATATCTAGGAAACATGTAATACTCTAAGGAGTCTAAATTAGCAAGTAAATTTGTATAAACAAACTGAGAATACCTGAATTTGACCCCTAAACCATTCCATGGATTATGAAGGAGAGATCCTCAGGAATCTGGTCCCATCCACCATGCTTGTTTGATAAGTTGTGGATGACCACATGGAGCAAGAATCTCCATTGGGATGAGACCTTCCCTTTCCTAAAGGTCTTTACAGAGAAATCTCCCTCATATCCTATCTGCTCAAAGGAATGATTGACAGCTTTCTTTGGAAGAACACCTCACCTTCTTCATCATCCAGCTGAAGATGCCTATTGATGATGGCCGGAGTGATGAAGATTGTTCTCCCCTTCATTGTGGCAGACAATGCCTTCTCCCCGTCCATAATGACCTCTTGGCAGGTCTTCCAGAATTCAAGCAGCTGATCCTCATAGAGTGAAGATCAATGGTTAGGGAGGTGAAGTAGTTAGACAGAGATAAGAAATGACAAACCTCCGAGAAATGAGGATCTTTCTCAGAGCTTAACAGAGCAACCTGATTGTGTTGCCTGTGTAGCGGCATGGTAAAGTTGGGATCATTTCTGTGAGCAAGGTTGGCCATTTTGAGGTAGCTTAAAGATGAAGAAAGAAGGAAGAAAGAAATTTCAGAGATAAATTTGGGTTTTTTAGGTTTGGAAGAAGAATAGATGATAGAAAGAGGGGGAAACCATTGGGTTTATATGTGAGCAGGATTTCAGATAACGTTTAATGAAAGAGGATAAACTTTGAAATCCAAATGTCGGTCCCACCTCTGAAGAAGTAGTTTACTTTTGCTCAAAAAGTAGTTTTCTTCTAAGCCAAAAATCTTCCGAAAGTTAATTATCTTCGGAAGTTTTAATTAAAAAGCTTCAAAAGCTAATATGACTTCGAAGAATTTCCTGAGAGTTTTGAGAATTTTGCTTCGGAAGAGAAATTAAAACATGAGTGCTTTGTATATAAAACAACAAAGCTTCCGAGAGTTAATTTTGCTTCGGAAGTAAATGGTCCTTGAAAATAAGTGTCTGAGACAAGTATTTAAGCTTCAGAAGATAAATCTGAAAGCTCTTCCGAAGGTAAATTTCTTAGACAATTATATATTTTGAAGGCATGATTTGTCTCCGAAGTTAAAAGTATAACTTCCGAAGTATCAGAAATTTTCAAAAATCTAAGGAACGTCTTCAAAAAGAAACTTTCATCCAAAGAAAACATGAGCTTATGAAAGTGATGAACTAGACAACTTAGGACTCACATATTTTAAGAAATAATAAGAATTAGTTTTAAGAAAAGCTTACTCAAAAGTTTATCATCCCAATAGCTGATATTAGATATTTAAATCTCTGTTCATCAAAAGCCTTTGTAAAGAGATCAGCATATTGTTCATCTGTGTGAACTTTGACTAGTTTAATTAATCCCTTTTCATAGTTATCTCTTATTAAATGATACCTGATATTGATATGCTTTGTCCTTGAATGCTGCACAAGGTTCTCTGTGATTGAGATAGCACTGTTGTTGTCTATGTGAATGGGAGTCTCTTTGAAGTTTAACCCATAGTCCAGCATCTGATTTTCAATCCAAAGTACTTGAGAACAGCAGCTTGTAGCAGCAATGTATTCAGCTTCAGCAGTTGATACAGAGACACAGGATTGTTTCTTGCATTGCCATGAGACAACCCTTCCACCAAGGAATTGACATCCCCCAGATGTAGACTTTGTAGTCATGTTACAACCACCATAATCACTATTTGTATAAGCATACAGATTGAAGTCAGGATTCTTAGGGTACCATAAACCGTGTTGAAGCACCTTTGAGGTATCTTAGAATCCTCTTGATAGTGATTAGGTGAGACATCTTAGGTTGGCTTGATATCTTGCATAGATGCATGTAGCAAACATAATATCAGACCTGCTAGCAGTAAGATACATAAGAGACCTAATCATACCCCTGTATAAGTGCTCATCTACACACTCCCCCTCAAGATCAGGTCCAAGGGAGTGGTTCCTAGCTATGGGTGTCTTAGTAATCTTACAGTCAGTCATATTGAACCTCTTAAGTATGTCCTGAACATACTTTGACTGACTTATGAAGATGCCATCTTCAACTTGCTTCACTTGAATTCCCAGAAAGAAATTGAGTTCCCCCATGGCACTCATTTCAAATCTGTCTTTCATCAGCTTCTCAAAGTCTTTGCAGAGCTTTGGATTAGTTGAACCAAAGATGATGTTATCCACATACACTTGAACTAGCATATGTCATTTCCTTGTCCTTTGATGAAGAGAGTTCCATCTATAGTACCTCTCCTATATCCATGTTTACAAGATACTCAGATAGTGTCTCATACCATTTCCTGGGTGCCTGATGCAGCCCATAGAGAGCTTTGTCAAGCTTGCAGACATAATCAGATGATCAGGGTCTACAAAACCAGGTGGCTGTTTGACATATACCTCTTCATCTATCACTCCATATAAAAAGGCACACTTCACATCAAGCTGAAAAACCTTGAAGTTCTTGGATGCAGCAAATGCCAGGAATATCCTAATAGCTTCTAATCTTGCCACTAGAGCAAAGACATCAGTGTAGTCAATCCCTTCTTCTTTTATGTATCCTTGAACAACCAGTCTAGCTTTGTTCTTGATGATGATGCCTCTATCATCTTTCTTATTCCTAAACACCCATTTGGTTCCAATGGTAGTCTTCCCAGAAGGAAGAGGACAAAGGTTCCAAACTTTCTACCTTTTGAATTGAAGCAGCTCTTGTTGCATAGCTTCAACCTAACTTCCATCCTTTAGAGCCTCATCAACTTTCTTTGGCTCTATCTAGGATAAGAAACAAGAGTGAAGACAAACATTTGCTTCATGGGTTTGTCCTCTTGTCCTTACCCCTGTGACAACATCTCCAATGATGTTTGTGGTAGGGTGAGACTTGTGGATCCTAAACTGAGGGATCACCGCAAGTTACTAAGAGAGATCTAAATTAGAGAAATTAAGATCTAGCATAGATGTTTCTCCCCCACATCAGCACACTTTTCAAGAGAGACTTGATCCAGCAGTGTGTGACATCATTGATGTTCTCATCTATGGTGTGGTTAGTGGCATCAAGAAATTCTTGGTCACTGTCACCACCACCATTGTTGTCTTCCACAATTGAGGTGTTCTTATCTGGTTGTGGAGCCTCTGAGCTGGAATTTGAAGGCACCCCAGATGTATCAGCTGAGTTTGTCATTGTAGTGCTTATAGAAACCTCATTAGCAGAAGTAGTTCCAACTCGAGCTGAAGATGTATGACTTGAAGGTCTTCTTAGCTCAAATCTTGGATCAAGATCACCTGTATTTGTATTTTCTACAGATCCTGAAACATTCTCACAAGATTTGTTAAAATAGTTGGTAACCAAATCAAGATCAAATAACCAATCCGGACCAGAACCAGCAACACAGGGTGTGTGTTCATTGAAAGTCACATTGGCTGACTCCTCAACAATTCTAGTTCTGAGATTCTGAGACTGTATACTCTGTAAGCTTTAGCTTGAGAAGAGTATCCAATAAAGTGTCCATCATCTGATTTCTCAGCAAACTTGGCAATTTGATCTTTGGTATTCAAGATAGTGCAAGGACAACCAAATGACCTGAGAAAACCAATGAAAGGTTTCCTCTTGTGCCAAAGTTCATAAGGAGCCCTACCATGAGTCTTAACTACTAAAACTTTGTTCTGCACATAGCAGGCAGTGTTGACTGCCTCTGCCCAGAAGGTGATGGGCAGCTTAGAGTCACACAACATGTTCTTCCAGCTTCAATCAGTGTCCTGTTTCTCCTCTCAGCAACACCATTTTGCTGAGGATTCATAGGAGCACTGTATTGTCTTGTAATACCCTTTTCATCACAAAGTGTATCAAGGATTTGGTTCTTAAATTCAGTTCCTTGATCATATCTTATGATCTTGACCTTGTGATCAGATTGATTCTCAATCTTTAAGATGAAATTCTTCAGAATCTTAGGAGTCTCATCCTTAGTTCTAAGGAAGAAGACCCAGGTGAATCTTGTAAAGTCATCTGTGATCGCTAGACATATAAGGTCCTTCCTAAACTCGTTACACTGGTGGGGCCAAAGAGATCCATATACAACAAGTGTAGGGGTGTAGTGATGGAGTTCCTTTCCTTAGACTTGTGAGATACCTTATGTTGCTTCCCTTTCAGGCATGCAATACAATGGTCATCACTTGTAAACTCTTTCTTTGGTATTCCAGTTACCAAATCATGCTTAATCAATTTTTTCATGTTCTTAAAGTTTACATGGCACATTCTTTTATGCCATAGGAAAGACTCATCACTATTAGCTTTAGACAGAAAGCATAAAACTTCTCCAGAGGGAGAGGTTTCTTGTAAATCCATCTTGTACATGTTTCCTTTCCTAAGGGCTCTAAGCAGGATATGCTCATGAGGAATGACCACACCAGGCTTAAGAACAATGCACTCATGCATAGTAAAGAGCATGTTATGACTCTGATCACAAATTGAGATACACTCAGAAGATTGTATCCAAGCTCCTTGACAAAGTTTACCTTTTCTATGCTGAGCTTACCATTTGTGACATTGCCCCTTCCAGAAATGTAACCACCTTCATCTCCTCCAAAAGCACTGGTCCTCCATCAATCCTTTCAAAGTTCTGGAGTAGTGACCTATTGCCTGTCATGTGCCTGGAACAGCCACTATCAATGATCCAGACATTTTTGTTAGTCTTCAGTTGTCCATGAACAAAGAAAATGATTAGTTACATTTGGAAATCCAAGCCTTGCTTGTTTTGGGCTCATTAACAGAAGGTAATTCTACAGTAATAGATCCTATGATTGTACTAAGAGAATCTTGAGCTATTGTTGATGGAGAATTCTCAGTCACTTGGTCTTTCTTAGACTTCCACACCACCTTTGGAGTCTTGGACTTGACCTTCAAAACTTCGGAAGCTTTTGGAACTTCAGAAGTTTTGATGACTGATCCTTCGGAAGATTCTGCAGACACTACAACAGACTTTAGTGCTTTGGAAGAACTCCTTTCTTTTGAGACCAACTTCTCTTCCGAAGGTAATTTTCCACTTGCCTTCTTCTTAGATTTGGATCTTCCGAGGGAAACAGATTTTCCTTCCGAAGCTTGAATCTTCTTGAGACCCTTTGAAGTCTTTGTTTTGGTCATATGGACAGTACTTTTAGGATTGTATTGACAATCCTTAGCAATGTAAGTGGTGCTATCACACATGACACAGTTCATTTTCTTCTTCACAAGAGCCTTTTCCTAAAAACAAGACTGTCTTTGGTCACATCCCTTCTCCATCTTCATCTTCGCAGATGCAGAGACAGTCCCCTTAGGCTGAGAACTGTGCTTGGAGTTTGATGGTCCAGACTGTGCAGCAGTGGTACACAGCAGATCAGTCTTCTTCTTGTTACTGAGATGAGTTGAACAAGAACCAGAACTCTTAGCAGAAGAGTTTTAGTTGATGTCTTCAGTCCCTACCACTTTAAACCCTACAGAGATGAAAACTTGTTTCTACTTAGAGTCAAAAGTAGCCTTGATCTCTTAAGCCTTATTGCCTTTCTTTTGCTTTTTCTGATCAAGTTCTTTCTCATGGACTTGGTCATCACAATCTTCTTTTTCTCCTCAGAAGGATAGTGACCCTTCTTGGAATCCTCTTCTTCACTCTTCTTAGAGGAATTCTTCACTATCTCTTCTTCATCCTTTTCACTCATAGGATCTATAAGAGGAAGCTCATCTTCACAAGTTCCACACCTAGGAGATCTTACAGACAAGATTGTGTGTGGAGGAGCTATCTCATTGGATCCCAGTCCCTGCCTGTTTTGATAGCACACTTTGTTGTGCAGGGATGAGGATATCATGTTCTTGAAGGTCTCTTCTTCAAGAACACTCTTTTCTGCCCTAGCTTTGCTGATCACAAGCTCAGCCTGGCACTCAGTTAACTTGGTTATGAGATCTTTGATTTGAGTCCTAAAATCTGTGTGTTCATATTTTAGAACTGAAATGGTTTTCTCAAGGTCCTCTATCTTTAGTTTATAATCATTTTCAGTCTTTCTAAAATCAATTTTTAAAATGTTTAAGGACTCAAGGTCAGATCTCATCTCCAGGTTATAGGACCTGTATCTATTAACTTTAGCAATGCATTCAGGAGTACAGGGATGTTCCAATACCTTGGCTTCATCATGATCTGCCATCAATGCTTGGTTAGGAGAAGCATCTTCCACCTGAAAGCTCCAGTCAAAGCCTCCTTCTTCAACAGCAATAGCAGCCTGCTGCTTTGACTTCTCATTCTGGAGAGCTTTGTCAGTGTAGTTTGGTCTGGACTGTGTTTGGCCACCATTTGCTCTAGGTTCCTTACACTCTCTGGCAAAGTGGCCCATCAAGTTACTTTGTAACACTTGACTTTGCCTTTGTCCAGGCCAAACTTTCCACTGGTTGCATTGCTTGGGAACTTCCTTCCAGTCCTCTTGTAGAACTTCTTGGTTCTATGAGTGAGAAGAGCCATCTGCTGGACTATTTCCATGTATTCTAGATCATCTGGGTGAATACAGTCCAGGTCTTCAAGAGTGAAGAGAGAGTTGCCACA
The DNA here is from genome assembly GCA_025506515.1 of Flaveria trinervia. NCBI lineage: Eukaryota > Viridiplantae > Streptophyta > Magnoliopsida > Asterales > Asteraceae > Flaveria > Flaveria trinervia. The sequence goes on from CM046442.1 coordinate 40,696,714, forward strand.
ACTTTGATTAGAAGACACAAAAGCTTGAGAAGAGCTTGTCTCTTGGAATGGGCTTCCTTGAGTGTGGTTCTCCCTTGGTGTCTCTGGGAAGGTGATGAAAGGACCCTTTGGTGAACTGTCAGGGTAGCATAAGAGATGATGTTTGGGTTCTATGCTATCCCTTTCAACCACATGTAGGGCTAAACCTATTTGATTGTTAGAGTTGCCAGAAGAACCTTGCATGTTCATCTTCATCTGGTAGCCACTGAGAATCCCATATAACTCTGTCAGAGTAAGAGTTTTGAGATTTTCAGTTCTCTTGATCACCACACAGTAGTGTGTCCATTGCCTAGGAAGTGAGGACATGAACTTCCTTACAATGTCTCTGTTTTCAAGAGAAACTCCTCCATCCACTAGGGTATCCACAATCTCAACATACCTGAAATACTGCTGAGTCATGGTTTCACCTGTTTTGAAGGTGAAAATTTTAAACTGATGCTTCAGGAGATCCTTCTTGTTCTCCTTGGCTTCAGAGGACCCTCATACATCAGTTTTAGTGCATCCCACAGCTGCTTGGCTATTTTGCACTTCTTGAAACCTCTGTACACAGAGTTTGGAAGGGCAGTTTGAAGGGTTGTCATGGCTTTTCTATCTATCTCTACTCTCTTTCTATCTTCATCAGAGTAGTTAGCCACATCTTTGGGGATCATAGCAGCACCAGTAGCAAAAGGGGTGCTGGGTATGAAAGGTCCATTCTCAATAGACTCCCATATTCTTGAATCAAGAGACCTGATAAAACCTTCCATTCACAAACACCAGGTATCAAAATCATCAAGAGTGATCAGTGGGGACTTGTTCATGGTTCCAGTTTTCATATCAGTCTTGGAAATGGCTGCCATTTGAAAAGTTTAGTATCTGTGTGTGTGAGGGATCTTAAGATGGTGAGATCTTATATCAAGAGCCTGAAAAGCTCTGATACCAAATGCAGGATCGTTGAAGGGTGTAGAGTTACAACACAACAACACAAAGAGGAGATTAACTAAACTTAATCAAATAGTAAACTGGATTAACCAAGGTAAGACACTAAGAACACAAGTAATGTAAGAGACAGAACACAAAGAACACAAGTATATGGTTTTCAAGAATGCAGTATATTGCTTTCTTTATGTTCTATTACAAGTGTTACAAAGCATATTAGAAAGATACAAGAACATGAGATACTTATACTACATCCTATAGGCGGCTATACTTTGAAAGTCAGCTGGATACAATTGACTAGACACAAAACAAAATCAATTGTAGAGTCAAAAGGCAGATTTCCTTTTGACTTCTGACTATGACATGCCATAGCTCACATCCTTATCTATTACAAAAAGGATAAAGTACATGAAGTAGAAAGTTACAGACTCAAGATCTCAATGTACAGTTACCAAAAGCATGGACCTTTTCACCAACTCATGTAAGTTGGTGACCTTACAGAGGTGCAGCGGAATGGTATCCAGCTTTATGGAAAAGTACATCAGATAAAGCATGTATTAAAAGTCTTCGAAAGAAATCTGTCTTCATGAGTTGAAGCTTCGGAAGACTTTGTCTCTGAGGCTTCGGAAGACTTCATATTTGGCTTCGGAAGATATTGGTCTTGGCTTCGGAAGATTTTACACTTAGAGTATTTTCTGTTGCATGTGTTCTTCAATGCACTTGTGCAGCGTGCAGGAAAGACATTAGGTGTTTAGGTTGCATCAGCCTCTTCATTAATCTCTACACTTTCGATACATCTTTAGATGTAGGTTTAGGGTTTCTATTGAATCAGAAACACTAGAGTTACCGTAAGAGTTGTCTTCGGTTTAGGGTTTCTATTGATACATCTTTAGACCGGGGGATTTCTGGCTATGATGGTGGTGATAGTGGCTGCGGTTGTGGTGATCAGATTTTAGGGGTTGCGGTGGTGAAGGGTGGCTACGCTGGTGGTGATGGGTGGCTATGCTGGTAGTGATGGGGACTGTGGCGGTAGTGATGGGGCTGCGATGGTAGTGATGGGGATAGTGTGGTGGTGATAGTGGTTGCGGTGGTGGTGGTGATAGGTAGTTGTCATGGTGAGGACCAGGTGGTTGTGGTAGTGATGAGGGTGGTTGTGGTGATGGTGATTTGAAGAAGATGATGTTGATGAATAAGGGTAATTTCATCAATTTAATAATAATTTTAACAGAATCATTAACAATGTTAGTCATTTGAACTCAAATGGAGATAAAAATGAAACATATAGACTCAAATAGAGATAAAAATGAAACGTATAGACTCAAATGAAGATAACATGAAACGTCAGGCGCCGGATGGCTGAAACTGCAGGGATGCAAGTGGTTAAAATGAACAAACATCAGGGATGCAAATGATAATTTACTCTTAAAGATATTAAAAGAAAATAGTGTAAATTACATTTTTATCATACGGTTTGGGACAAGATGTAATGATAATTTACTCTTAAAGATATTAAAAGAAAATAGTGTAAATTACATTTTTATCATACGGTTTGGGACAAGATGTAAATGATAATTTACTCTTAAAGATATTAAAAGAAAATAGTGTAAATTACATTTTTATCATACGGTTTGGGACAAATTACTGAATCAATCTATGATTTACAATTATTAGAGTAAAATATAGAGAAGTTTGTGAGTATTTCTCAAGAACTCAAATCATAGAAATTTGAATTCGATTAAATTCGACCCGGATCGGCTCTCTGATACTGCTTGTTACGATTGTTGCACTTCTAATGATTTATTAATAAAGGTAGATTAACAATTAAATCTACATCCGTCACAATAATATCTATATGAATCAAAACAGTGAATAGGATAAACATTAATGATGAAGATAGTGGAGGTTTGTGACCTGTTAATAGAAATCATGTTTAATGCAACAAAAGATTACAGATCATGAAACCATCTTTGATCATCAAACAAAGATGCCCATAACAGGATCCAAATGCAAAAACTTATGAAAACATGACAAAAGGCTGAAGATACAGTTAAATTAAATCTTACCTTGATCTTCAAGTAACATGTGTATTATCTCTACTTCATATATCCATATTGGTTCAACTACGCTGGTGCTAATCTTGGGCTGGAAAGAACATTGAACCAAAACAAGTGCCTCTACGAGTGCCCCTTTAAGTCCGTTAGTGCTAATCTGTGTGCTCATTGTCACTTGTGTCTGACTATCAAATATTTTCATAATTTCACTGATAACTTGAAGGCTTCATTTCAAATCTCTCACTCTCAATAAGCACATCGTTAATTGTTTCGAGTTCAAACTCCGTCAAATACCTCCTCTAGGTATAACCAGATGAAGCACTCTATTCCAACTAGCATATGATAAAGGTTTAATCTTCAGCTAATCAAACAACGAATTAGTCAGCTTCATCATGAAGAAACAAGACATTGTCTAACACGTGGAAGTGATCTTTTATAATACAACAATCTTCGGCAAAGGTCTTCATTTACACTTCAGTCCATTCCACTTAGATCCTAGATGAAAAATTAAATAAAAATCCAAATTTCATCTAATAAATTCTTAAAAATAATCTCAATCACATCCTTGTTTTGCAAAGATATAGAACTTCACTCAACACAGTTTTATCTCCTACTTTTCTTTGCAAAATGTTAAAATGAACAAAGCCTTCTTCAATCCATTCCTTTGAAAAATGTAAAATTTCATTAAAATCCTTCAGTTAGGCAAAACTAGTTAATTTTTATTCATCACCTGAAGGTTAACTTCACTTGAAAGTGTTGATGTTTGAATGCAATTCAATATAAACACACACTTGTATACGAGTACAAAGATTTCACTAATGAGAAATTGCATTACAATTTACATTAAGTTACAGGGTATTTATACACATAGTGACAGCGGTTATTTACGCATAATATTTACAGGACCATACTTCTTAAACAAACTATTTACAAGTTTGACCCACAACTTATTAACTAATACTTATTAACATAATACTTTAGATGCTAAGTAATGCAAATGTTTAATTCCAACAATCTCCCCCTTAAACTTTGCATTACTTTGTTTGCAACTATATTACTTCTTTGCAGGACCACAACCTAGTGGCCAGTCACGAACAGCCTGCATCCTTCGTTTCTTGTACGGTACTTCTTTCTCCACATTCTTGATCATGTCATCATATAAGTCTTGCTGCATTTTACTGCTTTCTCCGACTTTAAACGATAGTATTATGGGTCTACTGTCTTGCCTTCAAGCATAGGTGGGAAGGACTTGCTTGCCTCAAGTTGTTCCTAACAAACCACTTCACCATTTTTTGAAAAATTTCTTTCACTTCTTCCCTTTTTGTAATATTCATTTGTATTGGCTTCAAGAAGTCTTAGAAGATATAATATCTTTAAAGTTCGTTATGTTTTTTTTTGAGGATACATGATAGCCTCCTTTCTTTTTTTATTTGTGGCTTGTCTTTCATTCTTTCTTGCTTCTAGATCCATTGCTTCAAAATATCCCCACATCTTCTCAGAATCATCTAAATTATTCACTTCAGCCCATTTTGCTTCAGAATTTTCTTCTCTATTGAAGTCATTTTCTTGTGCCATTTTGTCTTCATTTTCGGTTGGTACAACATCATTTTCAAATGACTTTGTAATATAACATATAGTTCTATCAAACAAAACTTCAAACTCAAATATTCTTTTTCAATTATGGAACATAAAACACCGATTCAACAGGTTGTGACATACCATTACACGGTATTTGAACCCGTCCTTTTCCTCTAAATTATTCTTTATTAAAACCTTTAACATGTGTCTCAATCGCGGGAGATTTTCTCATATTTGTGAACAATCGTTTAAGTCCACAAGTATGTTTCTTTCTAAACAAACTAACATACCATATTTCATCCCAACTGCCTCCATCCGTTCCTTTTACTAGAAATTCATTGTACCGAATTCGATTCTCACATACCTCTTTGATTTTCCGGGACGATTGCAGTAGCGACATAAATGATTTCGATAACGACAACGACGTCTTGTCCTTCCCTTTGTAAATATTTTGAACATTCTTGACACCCTTCTACGTCTGTTCTTACTTCTCGCTTCTTCGTGATCAAGATCGAAATCATTCACTATGATGTGCAATGTTTCTACACTTGAATCCCTTTTGCCCTCTCGGCGACGCTCACTCGATTCACCCCGATCCCTTTAACCAAATCGTAGCGCTGGATTCATACTTGAAACATCTGCACCATCATTCCCTCTGATAACAAATTGATCCTCCAAATCAAACCACGATTTTTCTTCCACAGGTCCTCCGAACGTTTGCTCTGATACCATGTTGATGTTTGAATGAAATTCAATACAAACGCACACTTGTATACACAGAGTACGAAGATTTCACTAAGGAGAAATTGCATTACAATTTACATTGAGTTACAGGGTATTTATGAACATAGTGACAACGGTTATTGCGCAACCGTCGGAAACATTAATCTAACCGACATATAAAATATTTACAGGACAATACTTCTTACACAAACTATTTACAAGTTTGACCAACAACTTATTAGCTAATACTTAATTAACATAACTTTAGATCCTAAGTAATGCAAATGTTTAATTCCAATAGGGAGGTCATTTTGCTTTGGGGATGAGTGTCGCTTAGGATTTAATTTACTTGGAGATCAATTTCTCTGGACTCAAATTTCACTTAATTAGGTGCGTTGTTGTAATTTCACCTATAACGAAGTTTTTAACAAACGTTTTCAACTGTATTAATACATGATCGTTGAAGGGTACAAGCTTAGAACATAACAACACAAAGAGGAGAGTGTGCAACAACACTTAACGGATCAAATGGGGAAGAAGAAACCAGTTTTTGTGAGAGCTAAGAAACACAAGTATTCAAGATACAGAACAAGAACAACACAAGTAGTTGGTGTTCAAGGCTGATGTATATTGCTCTCTAGTTCCTTACAAGTGTTTACAAAGCAATGGTATATGATACAAAGGATCAGAGATACTTATACTACAACCTACAACCGGTCATACTTTGAAGACCAGCTGGATACATGTCTAGACAACAACAAAATCAATATAGAGTCAAAAGGCAGATCACCTTTTGACTAGTGACTATGACATGCCATAGCTCACATCCTAATATATTACAAAAAGGATAAAGTATATAAAGTAGAAAGTTACAAACTCAAGACCTCAATGTACAGTTACCAAAAGCATGGACCTTTCACCAACTTATGTAAAGTTGGTCTTATCAGAGTTGCAACGAAAAGGGGTCCAACTTTATGAAAAAAGGTACATCAGATGAACATGTGTTCAAAAGTCTTCGGAAGAAATCTGTCTTCTAGTGTTGGCTTCAGAAGACTTTGTCTCTGAAGCTTCAGAAGACTTCATGTTTGGCTTCGGAAGATATTGGTCTTGGCTTCGGAAGATTTCACACTTAGTGTATTTTTTTGATGCTGGTGTGAAACTTCCGAAGCATTCTACTTCAGTACACTTGTGCATTTATGCAGGAGAGACTTTAGGTTTTTGGGTTGCATCAGCCTTTATAATTAATCCTTACAAACTCCCCCTAGGCTGATGCTACCAAAACACTTGAAGACTTTAGATATTAACAATCCACATTAGGGTAATGACCATCCCTTTCTTCATGAGATGATCAAGATCACTCAGACTCTCAAAGTGTCTTCTCATGTCAAAGAGATCATTCAGAGGCAAATTGAACATGTCTTGCCAAGTGTAGACATTTTCAACACCTTGATCTCTAGTGACATGCCATCTTTTTGGATTTGTAGTGTATGTCTAGAACAAGATAGGTCTTCTTGATGCTAAAGGAGCTATTTGAATTGGAGTTGATGGAGCATCCTCTAATTGCACATCTTTAGGATATTCTGACTCATCCTAAGGTTTGGAGATGGATGCTTCTTTCTTCTTCTTCTTTGGATTTGGTCTGGAAGCCATCCCTTTTCTCCTCTTTAAACCTTTAACTGAGAAGACTGGCCTGTAGCACCTGATTGATCTTCTTTGTCTTTCTCAGTTAGGTCTTCCTCTTTCACAGGTTTAGATTGAGAGGGGACAAAACCCTGCTGTGGATCAGATGTGGAAGCTTGCTGAGGCTCAACAGGAGATTCAGGTTGTGTTGTCTCAAATGGTTCAACCTTAATCTCCACTTCCTAAGGGACCTGACTTGGTGCAGAGTGTAAGTCAAAAAGTTCACCTCTTTAAATCTTCTATTTGATCACCCCAATGTGCTCATCCATGGTGGATAGAGACATAGAACCAAGTCTCCTTTTGAAGAATCAATATAGCTTCAAGAAGCTCATCATCCTTTACCTATTAGCAGACTTCTTCATGCTATTCTAGATGATGGATCTTGATTTTGCAGCCTCTTCCCTTAACTTCCTCTTAGTGATCTTTCTTTCTTTGACTATCTCAAGTTCAAGTTGTTTGAGGTACTCAAACTCAATGTAATCAAAGGGTAAGGGAAGAAGTGCATCAGCCTGATAGAGGCATGTGACACTTAGATAGTTGATCATGTTGATCCTATCTTTTTCTTTGTCTACCTGAGGTTCTTGTGGAACCACATCCTCTTGTACAGGACTTTCTTGAACTGGGGAGAGAGTAAGCACATGCTTGTAGAGTCTTTTCTGTCTACATTCTTCTTTGATTTTAAGAAGTAATTTTGCATCCACTGCCTCTTTTCTTTCCTTTGACAATTCCATGTCAGCCAGTTCATTTAATTCATTTAAAGGAAGGGAGATGATATTGTCAATGTCATAGTTCCTAGTCTGCAAGTAAATGATCCTGATTGCCCTCAACTTATCATCCTGAGTGTTTGGCCTATGGGTAGTCCTAATAGTAGCTTTTATTATTCTTGCAGACCCAATAAAGGAACTTTCTCCCCTTTGCTTCCTTTTCCTCTCTCTCCTCCTCTTCAATCTCCTTAGAAGTCATTTTTCTTTTCCTTTTGTCACTCACAAACCTTTGTAACTCAGCATGGAGAGAGCTTTGGCCTTTATTGTTTTGTGTAGCTTCTAAGCTCTGGCCAGAGAGAGGTTGAGATGCACCTTCACCAGTAGGTGTCGCATCAAAGGAATGAATCTCTACAGTAGTTGATGGTGAGACAGGGTTCTCAGGTTCTACCACTGGGCCTTCAGTCAAGGTTTCCCCTATGAAACTAATCTTAGGGTCTGCCTTAACATCCAGTTGTCCAATGATATTGCCCGATTGCCTTAGTCTCCTTCTGAAACTAAACTCTGCAGTGATCCTGTCTTGAATCCTTTGAGCCAGCCTATCAGCTTGTCTAGATTGGCTTTTGTTAATAAGTGGAATGCTGACAACGTCAAGACTTTCATAGAAGTTCAAAGTCTGAAACTTGAAGACTTCTTGCTGCCTTTGAACTCTTTGAATGATAATGGATCTTTTATTTTCATCATACACCCACCTTGTATTGTGATTTGAAGTTGGTGGAGATGACATTACCCTTGGTATTCCTTCCTCAAAAAGACTTTGAATGAAAGAGTCTATAGAGTCCACATCAATGTGAACTTGAGGAAGTTGCTGAGTATAGGCAGTTGCAAGTGAAGATGGTGAGCTTTCAATGTTCATGCTCTGTGAAGAACTCCCAGGTTCTATGTCTATGATGACTTTCTCCCCCTTTTTGGTAGCATCATCCTCTTACATAGATGAGCTAGATGTTAGGTCAACCATATTCACAGGTTCTTGTGTTCCTGGTTGAGCTCTTCTTAGAGGTCTCCCAACTAGTTTTTCCCTGAGATAAGAAATCTCAAGTTGCTAATCATTGACCTTGTTTTGCAGGGTAGTCACCTGAGATTCAAGGTGACTAACCTTTGAGACTAAGTAGGTGCATGTTTTTGACAGTTTTCGCACCTTTAGCCTCAGATTCCCCTCTTCTTCATCAGAAGAATCATTGGGGCATGAGAGAATGGGACCTAAATCTTTTCTCTTACCACCAGCATGGTGTTCTTGGCTGTTGGATTTCCTCTGCTCAAGGACAGCTTTAGTTGAAGTGTCAATGGTGTGTGTTGCCATGGTTGAGGTCTGAATGATGTAAGCACTTGCTGAAGTGAGAGCCTCTTCCATATGGATCTCCTGAACAAGTTTAGAAGGATCCACCTTAGTGATAGGTGACTGATGTGGGCTAGACTCAGGTGAGTCAGGAGCCCTCATCTCTTTCTGAGTAGGAGAGGAATAGAGAGACTCATGATACTCACTGAAACCTAAGTACTCATCAGTATAGAAGTCAAGGTTGGGAATGGGTTGGTTTAAGTCTAAAGGCTGGGGATGGTAGCTGACCCCTGAAGGTTGTTCACTTGAGTGTTGAGACTTAGAGTGAAGGCTTAAGGTAGTTAGGCTTGTGAGTTCATCAGGTTGAGCATGAGAAACCTCAGCACTAATCTTTGATGTAATGGGAGTGGTTTGCTCCTCAAGAGAAGTGGGAGCTCCAGTATCCACTTTCTCCTGTATGGGTGAGTATATGGGGACCTGCATAGACTCAACAGTTTGAGTAGGGGTTCATTTGGATTTCCTGTATGGTGAGTATATGGGGACCTGCACAAAACAACTGTGTCGGGTCTTCGAAAATGATACGGTTTTCAAAGGCTTTATGGGGGAACATCCCCCCACTCATGGTACATTCGGTTCCTGATGTACGTGACATCGTTACTGAGGTCCGACTTGGGAGTGCAGACTTTCGACTCGGTTGAAGGCTTGTTGGGTGTTGGACCAAAAGAACCAATAAGCCTGATCAGAAAAACCTCTAAGTCCCATAGACATCACAACAACTGCTGAAGACTTGATCAGCTGTTTGACAAAGTCTGAAGACTGCAACAGCTGAAGATCTAAAGTGCTGAAGACTTCAACAACTGAAGACTAAAGTACTGAAGTACAACAGCTGAAGTATAAAAACTGAAGACATCAGCTGATGACAACAGCTGAAGCTCAAGTACAAGTACTGAAGCCTTCAGAGTTTGTTACAACAGCTGAAGCAGCATTCTTCAGTTGTTGTGATGGTTTACCTTTCAGTAGTTTTCTTTGTTTCAGTATTTGTAAAACAACTGAAGAGTATGTTCTTCAGTTGTTATAGTTTCAGTATTTGTAAAACAACTGAAGAGTATGTTCTTCAGTTGTTATAGTTTCAGTAGTTTCTTTTCAGTAGTTGTAATAATAGTTAACACTTAGCATTTTTGTAAGAAGATGTCAGCTGTTTGACATCTTCAGTAGTTGTGTTAACTATCAACAGTTTGTAATAAATTATGTTAGATGTCACTATCAAGTGACATCAGCAGATGTCACATCTCTTATATAAGAGGTGTTGACCTAATTGTAATCGTGACATTCCGTTACCACGAAAGCGAATATTGGATGAAATATTATTTGCAGAATTCTCTGTCTATAACCGTTTTTGTTCTTACATTGAATATCTCTTTGCTCTTGTGAATTGGCTAATTCATTGTTAGAATTCCGCTGCTATACTCTCTAATCAATCAAACGTAGATCCCTGATCCTAACAAGTGGTATCAGAGCAGGTTAATCATTGATCGATCTAACAATTGATATCTATGTTGATTGAATTAGCATATTTGAAAGAACTGGTTATAGATTATTGAATTTCTGACGCTTTCGTTCATTTATTTTGAGATCTCTCTTGGTTCAATTGGTTGTTGTGTTTTTGTTCTAAATCTGTTATAGCTTAATTGAATTTGATTGAATCTGAGATGACTACTCCTTCTAATGATCCTCACAATACCGGTTCCTCAACCAAGCCCCCGATGCTGGTTAGAACCGAGTATAACATATGGCAGCGAAGAATGCTTCATCAACAGAGAAATCCTTGCCCAACAATATGAGACATTCTCTCATAGAAAGGGTAAGACATTGACTCAACAGTTTGAGCGTTTTTCCTGCTTGATCTCTGAGCTGAAAATGGTGAAACAGGAATACACCAACAGCCAGATGAATAACAGGTTCCTCAGATCACTGCCTGAGAGATGGGACACATACACTATTGTCCTACGCTCCAGTGCAAATCTGGATAGCCTATCTCTCACCCAACTTCATGGGAAACTGCTTACATTCGAAAGAGAGATAGAGCAGAAAAGGAAACTGTCCTCATCAGGAAAGCTCACTGATGACTTTGTACCAGGGAATACTGCCTTGGTTGGTCATGAGTCAGAATATGCTGCATCTGAAAGCAATTATGATGAGCATATTGATTTCTCTTGAGTCGTTGGTTCTTGAGTCGTTGGTTCTCGTGTTTCAGAACGTGGTTTCTTCGCAGGACTGCAGTTGGAACTTCCGTGACTTGATTCTTTCATTTTTCAGATGTTTATAAACAAAAGTGAGTGTGATGAAAGAATAGAACAAGTGTGGTATTTATATATAGGTCGTGGAAAGTGGACACGGGGGCATGCTTGGCTAGGCACGACCCCGTGTTTGTCAGAATTCATCTTAAATTCGACCTGCAACGTTCCAGAGTCGTCAGCGGAGATCGTGGAAAGAAATTTGTCAGAGACACGGGGGCGTGCTTGATGAGGCACGACCCTATGCTTGTGCTTGTGGGATCCTAAAAATTGTTAAAAAAGTAAGAAAATTTTATGTACAGGTGCCGCGTTTAAGTTTCAGGTCTTCGGCACGACCCTTCCCCACACTTAGTTTTCATCGGGGCGGAGGTGTAATTTCTCCGAGGGAATTTTGGTTGGTCCATCATTATACGGTTTCAAATGATGACCATTTACTTTGAAACTTAAACCTTCGTGTTTATAAATTTCAATGGTACCATTCAGAAACACGTTTTTGATCGTACAAGGTCCAGACCAATGTGATTTTAGTTTTCCGGGAAACAAACGTAACGAGAGTTATACAATAAGACAAGTTCTCCCTCATAAAATCTTTTTGTGTTCTTTAATCGAGTGACGTGGAATTTCCTTGTAAACCCTAGCGTTTTCGTACGCTTGTTCTCTCAATTCCTCCAATTCGTGAATTTGTAGGAATCGATTCTTTCCTGAAATGGTCTTGGTCCAGGTTTGTTGCTTTAAGTGCCCAAAAAGCCTTGTGCTCTAGTTCCACAGGTAGATGACACGACTTCCTATAAACTAGTTTAAACGGTGTTGTGCCAATGGGAATCTTATAGGCCGTTCGAAAAGCCCATAATGCATCATCTAACTTGACAGACCAGTCCTTGTGATTATGACCTACAGTTTTCTCAAGGATTCTTTTGATGCCTTGGTTAGTGACTTTAGCTTGCCCATTCGCTTGTGGATGGTAAGAAGTTGTAAAGCGATGGTGAACTCCATAACGCGCCATTGCTCGTTCGAGCTGATTGTTACAGAAATGAGTTCCTCGGTCACTAATTAGAGCTTTGGGGGCACCGAAACGAGAAAATAGTTTTTAAGGAATTTGACAATGTTTCTGGCATCATTAGTAGGCAAGGGTTGAGCTTCAGCCCATTTTGAAACGTAATCAACTGCTACTAAGATGTAACGATTGCCAAATGACACCAGGAATGGCCCCATGAAATCAATACCCCATATATCAAATATCTCGCATACTTGAACTGGTTGAGATATTGGTTGCTCTTTGACATGCATCACAGGTGCGTACCATGTTGTGAGCATCTTTGAAGATTGTGGGCCAGTAAAATCCAGAGTCAAATACTTTCTTAGCTGTTAAGGTTGCTCCATGGTGTCCTCCGGTGGGTCCTTCATGACAGTGCCTTAGAATTTGTTCTGCTTCTCTTCCGTATACGCATCTTCGAATGAGTTGGTCTACATCGATTCTGAATAGATACGGGTCTTCCCAATAGTAATGTTTGATATCAGTAAAGAATTTGTTCTTTTGCTGATAAGTCATTCCTTTGAGAAGGATTTTGCTGCTAAGTAATTTGCAAAATCGGAAAACCAAGGATTTTCATCGATTGAGGATTGAATGTGCATAAGGAATTCATGAGGAAGGTTGTCGTTTATTATGGCTTCCTCAGTTTGTGAAGGACTTGAATCCTCAAGACGCGAGAGATGATCAACCGCTAGATTTTTTGCTCCCTTCTTATCACGAATTTGGATGTCAAATTCTTGAAGCAGAAGGATTCAACGAATCAATCTCGGCTTTGCATCTTGTTTGTTGAACAAATAACGAAGGGCTGCATGATCGGTGTAAACAATTGTTTTTGAAAGGATGAGATACGAGCGGAATTTTTCAAATGTGAAAACTACCGCAAGAAGTTCTTTTTCGGTGTTGGTGTAGTTTTCTTGTGCGTCGTTTAGGGTTTTGCTCGCCTAATGAATTGGGTGGAATTGCTTGCCTTTCCTTTGTCCTAATACGTCTCCTATCGCGAAATCACTTGCGTCGCACATGAGTTCAAATGGTAGCGTCCAATCTGGGGAAACCATGATTGGGGCAGTTACCAGCCTCTCTTTAAGCAATTTGAATGCATTAATGCATTCATCAGAAAATACGAATTGAGCGTCTTTCTTGAGAAGTTGAGTCATTGGTCGAACGATTTTGAGAAATCTTTGATGAAACGACGGTAGAATCCTGCATGACCTAGGAAACTTCTGATATCTTTCACGGTTGTGGGATGTGGAAGTTTAGAATAGTGTCGACTTTGGCTCGATCAACTTCAAGCCCTGCTCGAGAGATTTTGTGTCCTAACACTATTCCTTCCGTAACCATGACGTGGCACTTTTCCCAGTTTAAAACAGGTTAGAATCTTCACATCTAACCGGATCTTTTCCAGATTTTCAAGATATTGCTGAAATGATTTTCCAAAGATGGAGAAATCAACCATGAAAACTTCCATTGAGTGTTCAATCATGTCATGAAAAATTACTACCATGCATCTTGAAATGTAGCAGGAGCATTACACAATCCAAAGGGCATTCGCCGATAAGCAAATATGCCATATGGACAGGTGAATGTCATCTTCTCTTGATCTTCGGGAGTGATGGTCTGCGGATAGTATATATAGTTGAAAGATTTATTGCACAGATTCAGTTTTAATTGGTGTTACTAATACTAAACCACACACACAAAAGGCAGTGTACCTGTCGTGCGGTAATATAGTGTTGATAAGAACCGAGTATCAATCCGTGGACACACCTAGCCTACTCAACAAACTTGATGTTTGACTATCAGATTTGTTTTTTGTTAAAGAAAGTGATATTTTGTATTGGAAATATTTTTTTTGGGTTTAAAAGTAAACAGTAAAAAATAAAGTAAAATAAGAATTGAAGCGTTTGGATTAAAATCAGGGAATAAAAGTTATCATCCAAATTAGAATCCTCTTATGTAATTGTGATGAATTGGTGAGGTGATGTGATTATGTTAATGTTTATAAAGATGAGCCGGCGCGATTTCTCGACTATCCTGCTACCGTAGTGACTTGATCCTGTTAGACTAATTTTACTGCTCAGATCAAAGCCCTAGCAATGTAGGTAAATCTTTTGTGTCCTATTTGACATACGATTTCTGAAAATATAATTTAATGTTAAAAAGAAGTTGATCAGGTTCCTTCCTAACATACCATTAATTTTAGAAAACCGTAACAATTACTGAAGTTTCCGAACTAATAAAAGGGAACCCGCATGATCAGAAAGTTAAAGTGATATGATTTCTAATAACCATTTCTAGTTCATTAGCCATGGATTTATTATGAGATGGTTTCGCGAATGAAAGTTAATCATACGGTTTTCAACCTTATATGACAATTACAATCACAAACCATAAAGTTATAACTTCTCATTCAAATGTAGATGCTACCCATCAATAGTTTTCCAAAGACCACCATAAACCTTGACATAATACTTATCACACCATTAGTTCATCACAAATTACATAAGTTTCATCCGATTAGGATGAAAATAGAGTTTAGCTCATGATGAGCTTTACATAACAACGGATAACAAAAAAGATAGATAAATAATCATCAGTGAAATGGAACAATCAAACCGATAATCCACAATGGATGACTTTTAGGTGATCCCAAGCTTCTTCCAGTGTTGTATGCACCTCCCGAGCCTTCGAATGACCTTGAAGTCTTGATTCCTGAGAGAATTCAGCAGAGTAATTCTCCCACCAAAGCTTGCCAAAAATGGTGAGCTTAGGCTTCTATTTATAGGCTTTCTGGAGTGTTTAAGCACACCCGTGCCTAAAAGACACGGCCCCGTGCTAATACAATGCTTACGAAAGTTGGTCGGCTCGTACGTGCAGGTTATGTCGGGCACGGCCCCGTGCTAAATGGGGCACGACCCCGTGCTAAATGGGGCACGGCCCCGTGTTGGTGGTGGGGCACGGCCCCGTGCCTCATAGGGCATGACCCCGTGTCTTCTTTTAGGGGACAGTACTTTTTGTCCTGTCAGATGTCCAAGCACGGGGTGTGTTAATTTAGCACGGGGGTGTGTTTCTGGCAAGGCATGGGGCGTGCTTAATGAGGCACGACCCCATGCTTGGAGTCCAAAGCTCGGATTGCTTCAATTTCTTTTAAATATGCTTCTTTTGTCCATCTTGCCCTTTTAAACACCTGAAAACACAATTTAACACTTTTAAGTACATTTTCATCATTTTAAGGAATATTAAGGAATAATTGATGTGCTTTTGATAGGATTTTTATGTATAATTTGGAGCACATCAAACATCCCCACACTTGAACTTTGCTTGTCCTCAAGCAAAAATCACTTAAAATGACATTCCACCAAAAACAAAATAAATTAAATTATAAACGTCTTTCGAGAAGCATGCAAGTAAATACTATCCAAATATAAATATTCTAAGCACATGTAAAATGATATCCTAGCAAGCAATAGGTTGGTTAGTAAAGATTATTATCATGTAAAAATCCACACTTCTCACAAGATGCACTCACACTCGCTAAATATGTGGAGTCATAATCAAGATTAAGTATGACTAATACACTCAATTGCCTAGTATGAATACGTGTGAAATCATATGCTTGTTAAGGGACCAAATCTCCACCTACTTAGATATTTATTTGCATAAATCATTAGGTCTTTGATGGGTTGTAACTTGGCTCGGGCTCGGGTATGGAATATTTGGAAAGAGTGGCTAATTGCTAAAGACGACGGTCTTGGCTTATTTTTCTAACATAACTACAAGGAAAGCAATAAGGTTCCCTATACAATACTTCAAGCTAGAAGGGATAAGCTAGCTTGAGGACTCATTTAGGTCAGATTGTCAAGACCGTATTTTTCTTTCAAGAATCGTACTTCATCTTTTACCCGAAGATACACAAAACTATCCTTTCTCAAGGATCGTTCAGCTTGAAGCCTAATAGCACCCAATTGGATTAATTCTGTGTATTCGTATTGTGAGATTCAGTTTGATTCTTTTTGCATTTTCCATTATGGGACCAATTTCCACAATTCGGGCATCTTTCCATCTCTTTTCGTCCGTCTCTTATAGCACTTTTTGAAATCCCACAAATGGCGGAACTTGTTCCTTTTTTCGCCATTTCTTTCTTGCGTTAAACGTGAGATTGAAAATTTGTTCGCGGATTTCCGGGGAAGTCCCGTTTTGTGTGATGAAGGCAACAAAGCAAATTGAAATCAAAAGAATGCATTCCAGTTCTTTAAGGTCTGCCGGTAAAAGACCATTTTTTTTAGTTATAGCCAAAACGTGTCTTTAACGAAAACGGGTTTTGTTGAAGGCTTTTTGGTTAAATGACTTGGTGACTCGGGTGATTGAAAGATAAAGACGTTAAGCTCAACGGGGCTAACTAGGGTTGACGTTCGGGTAAGGAAAATTAAAGACAATGGTTGGGGCTTGAATGGTTAAGTTTCCTAGTGCCTAACTCATTTTTATGCAACAAATACTAATTAAGGTCTTGAAATGTATACCCAAAATAAGTTCTAATCACACGTATCATATGACACTCTCAATTAAATCCAGAATGAAAGTAGAATTGCAACTTGCAACAGTTGTTTAAGGCTCAAAATAAACTCACATACGGATGGAATGGGTAAAAGTGTTTCATTTTACTGATTATATTTTACTAGATATTTGCTTTAAGGATATCACAAAAAAAAACATTTTCAACTTTTATTTGGACGTCATGGATTTACTTCTTTATTTCCCGAAAACGTATATTTATAATTTGTTTTATCAAAAATTATATTAAATTTTTGGTTTCTTGTCACAAAAATTATTTGATAAGTAATCTTTTCTTAAAAATTTTAATTTAGACCTCTTTAGCAAAGTCAAATGCATTACTCCCATCCCCACACTTAAAATTCACATTGTCCTCAATGTGAAAAATATTCATGATCGAGAAAGGGTAACAAATAACTCCCCTAAAATGATTAATTTTTCACTTGTGTTTGGTTGCCCTCGCGTTGTTAGAATCCTTAGTATCACCTGAAATGTCACCAATTTATTGAAAGCATTAAAATCCTAAGCACACCAAATAAAAACAAAACGACATAAATTAAAAGATAGATTGACACAAAACAACTGTGCCGGGGCCTCGAAAATGATACGGTTTTCAAGGCTTTGTGGTGGGATATCCCTCCACTCGTGGTACATCGGTTTCTGATGTACGTGACATCTCTGCTCAAGTCATCGACTCGGAATTCAGATTTTCGACTTGATTGAAGGCTCGTTGGGCATATTCAAATGATCGCCTTGCATGGGTTTCGGTGTTTTGGATTGACTCATAAGGTCTAACATGGTTGGAAATTCCCTTGTTCGTGAACATGAAGATCCAGCTCTGGCTCCTTCCGGCTGTATCGGCATGTCGAGGTCCATGATAATTTCTTCGGGATCCGCCGGATCCCAGATTTGTCCCTTCTTATCCATGAATCTCGGCTGCCCATTTGGTAACTTGTCACCATGTACATACTTGTACAGATGCTCAAGTCCAATAGTCCTGGCATTACTCCTTCGGTTCCTTCAGTGTTATAACCATAGCTTTCATATAGGTTCAAAATCCAGCTTCCTCCAAACATGGTGTTGGAGCACCGGAAATCGCGTTCCTGGCAAAAAGATTACAAACAAAAACCCAATATTACATGGCAACTGATTAACCATATAATATAAAATCAACAAGTCCCTCAAATTAACAACTCCCTCGCTTTGACCACGAGCTGTTATGGAATGGCCGAGTAACCGATGAATGTATCGCAACAACGGGTCTCGTATCTGACTGCTTTTTGTTTTGCTCGAGTTGAACCCTCCGGTTCCAATCCGTTCCCAAAATGCTTTCCTCATTGCACCACTTTCCGCGTCTCTACTTTCCTCGTTCGGGAAGGTATGATACGCCGGCATTCCAGATATAGCCTCCTCCTCTATTTCTTGTTCCGTGTATATTCCAAGATAGACACCAAACAAGGCAATGGATGTCTTATGCCAATTCCCAACTAGTCTGAATGAAACTGCATTTTCATCCCAAGGATCATTTCATGCTAAATTTAAAAGATGCTAAAAATTCAAGAGTCAGTTCATAAACGGAAGGTCTATTTTGTGAAAATAGACGTTTCCACTGGACACTTAATAAATTATTGTATCTTTCTACCTGTCCGGCTGCCGCTAGTATTTCTTCATCTGCTTGTAAGTGGGATCTTTCGACCCTTTGTAGCAATCTTTGAAGTCTATCATGACACCCGCTTGTTAGGATCAGTGATCTAAGTTTGATCAATTAGAGTAGATTGTAGTGGAATTCGAACAATGAATTAGACAATTTAGCAAGAACTCAATTTATATTCAATAGAAAAGCACACGATTATAGAGAGAGAGAATTCTGCAAAAGGAATATTTCATTCAAATGCTTTCGTGGTGGCTGAATGTCACGCGTTACAACTAGGTCAACATTCTTTATATAAGGAATGTGACGTCTGCTGATGTTACTTGATAGTGACATCTAACAGATTTATACAAACAACTAAAACTATGCAAACTACTGAGAATGTTCTCAACAACTGATCACATCTCAGAGAATGCTAAGTATAAAAACATAAAACTACTGAACTAAATCTACTGAAACTATAAACTACTGAAAGGTAAATTACAAGTACTGAAAAGGAAAACCATCATAACTACTGAAGTTAATAACTTCAGCTGTTGTGACAACTACTGATGACTCTGGTCTTCAGTCTTTGTCTTCAGACCTTGTAATCAGCTGATGTCTTCAGCTATTGTGATCTTCTTCAACAGTTGTAATGTCTGTGGGATTTAGAGGTTTTTTTGATCAGGCTCATTGGTTCTTTTGGTCCAACAAACTCCCCTTGAACCAATGCAGCCAAAACCTCTAGATTTATTGATGATCCCACTTATTCTTTGGCAGGAACACCCTCTTGATCAGCTTCAGAGGTAATCATGTAAGCACAGGCCGGGAAAAGGTTTTTGATCTTTTGATTGGCTAAGTATGGAAGGGAACTCTGTCTTGGGGAAACTGGACACAGAGTCTTGTCCCAACCATGAAACCTAATTCCCATTGATGAGTCTGTAAGACTCTCTTGCATAGGCCTCAAGGAGAACAACTTGTTCCTCCTTGGTGAGTTCTTCTGCTTCTCCCTCAAAGAAGAACTCTGGGCCATAATATTCAGACAGATATCTTACTGTCTTCCCATTCTTTAACTCAACAGTTGTGATCTCTCTGTATGCGAATTCATCTGGATGAGAGCCTTCTAGCAACAACTGGAGTTCACTCTTTTGAAGATCTTCAAGTCTCTTGTATAACAGCCCCTTCTTGATCATTTTGTTTTCATGTATAGATTGAGGGGTTGTCTTTGAGTTGTGTGCTCTCTTGAATTCTTCTATAATCTCCCAGGGTGAGACTACCATAGCCAACATAATTGCAACATTCAAAGTCTTTTTCACTTGGCCATGATATCTACTTGGTATGTCTTTTGTGAATTCTGGAACTTACCCTGGGGTCTGTCCAAATTCTCACTCTTTCTCTTTGATGTTGGAATGTATGTCTAAGAGTGTACAGCCTCAGAGCTTGTTTCTTCATTTCTTGAATGGATGAGGACTGAGGGAAGTCCTTGTCAACCATTTTGAGAAATTGCTCATCATGCTGCTTCTGCTGTTCTGCTTCTTCAATCTTCCTTTTCACCCATTTGCATTTGCAAGTCAGGTGTGATCATCGTTGACTTCTGGGCTCAGTGTGCTTTAAGTTTGAGAACATCAGAGATTGGCAGACTGTCTTCATTCTCATCCTCTTCTTCTTCTTCTACCCTCACACACCCTTCTCCTCCTTCTGGTGTGCATCACTGGGTGTGGTTTGAGGTGGTTTTTGAGGTAATGAATTGGTTTTGTGGGTTGAGTTGTGAGTGGTTTTGGTTTAGGGATAGGGTTTGCAGGTTTTGGAGTTGTTGTTTATGAGTTGGAGATAGGGAAGGCTGATCTAGCATTTTTGTGGTAATTTGGCTTTGGAGAGCTTGGCCATATCAGTTCTCTTCCCAACACCTGCCTCATATAATGCTTCTATAATTAACCCCTTATTGAATGCTTCATAAGAACAGATTCTGGTGGTTATTGCCAGAATACTGTCTCTGGTCCATGATTTGATCTCAATCAATGATCTTCCCAAGTATTTTGCAATAATCTAATCATTATCTCTAACCTTTCCCTATCCATCACACTATAACTAGCCCATCTTTCTTGTATTTCCTTAACTTCCAGCCTTCTGATCTCAGTGTCTAAAGTGGTGTATCAAAGCCCTGTCTAAAGAGTTGGTCTATTATTCTGTCCATAGATCTGCTGTGAGCTTCATCAGCTTCTTTAACCAGATCTTCTAAGGATTTCTCTCCAACAGGCTCTTGTGTTTCAGCACTTTTCTTCCTTTTATAAGTGATCAGTTGTTTCTCTTTCTCTAGCTCCTTTTTCTTTGTTGGTGTTTCTCATCGACCACTCTCTTTCTCTTTCTTTCTTATACTGCCTTAGACTCAGTAGTCTCCCCTTTTAGGATGCATTGGGATCAGGAGCTTGAAAGGCAGAAAGTGACTTGTGAACACATCATCAATAAGTGTGTGGAGATTTGAGGAGATCCTCTCAAACATGGCTTTATGTACTATCTCAGTGATGATGGGAGTGATGAGAGGTAAAGAGTTTTGAAAGGTTGCAACCATCTGCTCAGAGGGGTTCTATCCTTGAGAGGTGTGCCAAAAGTAGTGGCTGGTGGCTTAGTTAAGTGTATTGGCTGTGTGTTTGGTGAACCTTCAATGAAGGTGCCATCTGTGGGTCAATGGGGGTAGATGGACTTTCATCCTGAGACATTTTGGCTAGCAGCTCTTTGAGTCTGCTCACCTCAGTCTCTAGGATTGTGTTATGGGCTAAGACATCAAGAAAAAGCCCAGGTCATCATCATTCTTTGCTGAATCATCTGACCTCCTGAATAAATCAGGATGTACATGCCCTGAGTGTAGATCAATATATGCATGTGCCCCTTGTTCTTGGTTCAGGGGACTTCCTGCCTCAGGACTTTGTCCTTCATTGGCAGTTGCCTCTGGTGAGGTCTTATATATGGTACCAACTTCATCCTGTTCATTTGCTGAATCAGTAGAAGTTGCAGCCTGACCAGATGTTCTAACCTCCTCTTCTACACTTGGAGATTGAACATTATAACCCCTGTGCTGTGGGTTATCAATAGCATTTTGGTCCTCCCCCTTAATTGTTGAGGTATTCCCAGTGTTAATTGGTTTCTGGGGAAGGGGTGAGGAATGCAGCTGACTCAGCACTTTAGCAACTATAAGAGTTGGGCTTTGAGGGGTGGTTGCATTTGGAGATTGGTCAGAAGCAGATTGCACCTGGGGTGAGAGATGCTCTTCAATGGTAACCTTCTCAACTGAGATAGGTTCCAGTAATGTGGTATCCCCAAATTTGGTTGCAACAGGATCCTGTGAGAGGATACCTGTGCGGTTTCAGCTGGTTGAGTTTTTGACATGACTGGGGTTAGAACCAGTATGTGTCCTGTATTGGTGGTACAGGGCATCCGCAGGGGACTCATCTCCCTGAGTAGCCTTTTTGGGCTTTTGAGGTTTGGGTTTGGTAGGGAGTTTGGATCTGGAGGTGGAGGCTGTGGGTTCCCTCTGCTTGGTTTGAGCAGCCGGGCAGCCCCTTTGAGAGTAGGGTCAGAGTTATGTCTGGAGTATACCTCAGCTAAAACAGCTGGGGCAGGGACTCCAAGACCAACAAGGCCATCAGATTTTAATTGATTTAAATTATGGCCATCAGAAACCTGGGATATAGTAGCCATCTGTTTGTCATAGTTTCTGAGCTAGATCCTTAAGTTCCATAAACACTATATCAGAAAAATTTAGAGTTTGTCGTTCAAAGATAGAATACAATACCTGTTGCCATCTTGAGGACATCTGATCCCATGAAGATGTCTTTGGAGCAAGACAGACATTCACCATGTGAAGATAAGTCTTTCAGCATCATGGAAGTGCTTTTTGAGAATGGTTGTAGCACTTAAGTCTCCTTCATACCCGTTGTTGATGAAAGACATATCAATGCTGCCTTTCGGGTATTCTATATACAGTGGCAAATTTAGGGTTTGCGAATGATGTCAGGGGTGATTACCACCTGTTTCTGGTTACCAACGACTGGAGAGTGATTTGGCTATCATTTTCACTAGTTGTGATAGAGACGTTGGTCCAAAATTGGTGTAAGAATCGGGGTATATGGTAGGATTCAAAAGAAAGGCGGTTCGTATTGGGAATCCACCATAAGATCGATGGCATTATCAATTTGTTCCAGAAGGCCGATTTCGAGAGGTAGGCAACACAGTTGTGTCTAGGTTTGAGTTTCATGGTCACCATTGTTGAGAGAGAAAAGGATAGAAAACGGCTAATGAAACATTCGGCTATAAGTGCATGTATTTATAGGTTAAGAAAATGCTGAAAAGAAAACGACTGAAAGTGTTGGTGTTGTCAGCAGTTGTATGAAAACAACTAAAGACTTGGTTTTAACTATCAGACATTTGAAAACAACTGAAGACTTGGTTTTAGTCATCGTATTATGAAACTACTGAAAACCTTGTTTTGTCTTCAGGTGTAGAAAACAACTGAGAACTTGGTGTTAGTCATCAGTAGTTTAAGGTGAAACAACAGTTTGTGGAAACGACTGAAGAGAAAATTCTCATCAGTAGTTTTCGTCAATTCTTAGCTTTTCAGCTGTTTCATACTGTCCTCAACACTTACTCATCAGACTTTTTAGCTTTTTTCAGTTGTTTTATAGGACATCAAATTTATCTGTTTTTACTGACATCAGTAGTTATAACTACATCAGTAGTTTGTAACTGCATCAGTTTCTTTTAACAGAATCAGTACATATTTGTGACATGTTTACTAATGGTCATCAATACTTGTTTACTGAGATCATCAGTAGTTGTCACTTATTCTAGCTGCAGCATACCAAGCCTTAACACAAGGTTTTGGAAAGTTGAACTATCCAAAGGCTTAGTAAATATATCTGCAAGATCATCAGCACTTGGCACAAACTTTGGATCAATCAGACCTTTTTCAAAACAATCCCTAATAAAATGGTGTCTGATCTCTATATGTTTGGTCCTAGAATGCTGGACTGGATTCTTGACAATACACAGAGCTGAAGCACTATCCATTAATAATGGAGTCTTAATTCTGTAATGCCATAATCCAATAATTGGTTCTGAAGCCAGAGTATCTGAGATGTACAACTTGCAGCAGCAATGTACTCTACTTCAGCAGTGGATGTAGCAACAAATGTTTGTTTCTTACTCTGCCAAGAAATCAAATAGTTGCCTAGGAATTGACATCCACCAGAAGTTGACTTTCTGGTTAACTTACACCCTGCATAGTCACTATCAGAAAAAGCAACTAATTTGCAAGAGTCCCAGTGGAATACCAAGACCTAGAGATTGTACCTTGCAGATATCTAAAGATCCTCTTGACTGCAACCAAAGGAGACTCTTTAGGAGCAGCCTGAAATCTAGCACAAACACAAGTTGCAAACATAATATCTGGTCTAGAAGCTATTAAATACATCAAGGACCAATCATACATCTGTAAAGTGTTTCATCAATAGCTTTACCTTTCTGATCTACATCCAGTTGTGTGGTGTTCACATGGAGTAGAACAAGGCTTACAGTTTTGTAAATCAAACTTATTCAAAAGATTTTTTGTATATTTCGACCGATGAATGAAGGTTCCATCAGCCTTTTGTTTGATTTGCAAGCCTATAAAGAACTGTAATTCTCCATTGCACTCATTTCAAACTTTTGTTTCATTAAACTTGTAAAATCATCACACAACTGGGGATCAGAGGATGCAAAAATTATATCATCAACATAAATTTGAACAAGTAGCTTATGCTGATCCACTTTCTTACAAACAGTTTTATCTATGGAGCCTCTAGTGAAATTATTTTGAAGAAGAAAATTTGAAAGTGTTTCATACCAGGCTCTAGGAGCTTGCTTCAACCCATAAAGAGCCTTATCAAGTTTATACACCCAATCAGGATGTTTATTGTCCTTAAAACCTGGTGGTTGACACACATAAACCTCTTCTTTATTTTTCCATATAAAAAGCACTTTTGACATCCATTTGAAAAACTTTAAGATTGTGGAATGCAGCATAGGCTAAGAACAATCTAATTGCTTCCAGTCTGGCTACAGGGGCAAAGGTTTCATCATAATCAATACCTTCTTCTTGTGAAAACCCTTGCACAACCAGTCTAGCCTTGTTCTTGACAATAAGCCCATTTTCATCAGTTTTATTCCTAAACACCCACTTAGTGCCTTATGCACACTTACCTCGGGGTAGAGGAACCAGTTCCCACACTTGCTGCTTTTTGAACTGAAGTAGCTCAAGCTGCATGGCTTCAACCCATCCATTGTCTCTTAAAGCAACATGATAGTTCTTTGGCTCTATCTGACTGATGAAGAGAGCATAGAAGCAGAAGTTGGACAATTGACTCCTGGTTGAGACACCAACATTGATATCACCAATGATTTGAGACATAGGGTGATTCTTCACCCTTGGTACACTATAAGATCAGTGCAAGTGTTTGTAGCAGGTTCAGCAGCATCAGATGTTGATCCAGACTCTAGAAACCAAGTATGAGATGGCAATTCAAATGATGTAGAGGAGTCAGAAATCTCATCAGCATTTATTGTGGATGGAACTGCTGAAGCTACAGGAACATCAAGTTTAGTGGACTCAGCCAGTTGACCACTAAACTTGAAAAGGTGAGTACTGATATCATCATCATCTTCAGTACCACCAGGTTGAAGACTTGCTGCAGAGATGATTTATTCACATGATCTGCAACAGTTGGAGGTTGATAAGGAACATATGCAGTATATCCAGATCAAACAACTCCACAGGGTTTTGTGGAATTTTATCCTTAGGAGATTCATTGAACTTCACATGCAAGGTTTCTTCAACTATCTTTGTTCTGCAGTTGAAGATTCTGTAAGCCTTGCATGTGGATGAATATCCTACAAAATACCCTGCATCCACCTTAGGATCAAATTTGTGGAGTTGATCCTTTGTGTTGAGAATGAAACAAGGAGACCCAATGGCTTTGAAGAATGAAATTAGAGGAGCCGAATGATGTAGAACTTCATATGGAGTCTTCATCACCTCTGATTTACTAAAACTCTATTCTGCACATAGCAAGCTGTGTTGACAGCTTCAGCCCAAAAGGTCAATGGCAAACCAGAGTCAGCCAACATGGACCTTGCAGCTTCAATTAGGGTCCTGTTCTTTCTCTCCACTACTCTATTTTGTTCTGGAGTCCTTGGGATGCTAAACTGCCTCTTTATTCCCTTTGAGAGATAAAAATCATCAAGTGTATGGTTTCTGAATTCTGTTCCATTATCACTTCTTATACACTTGATTGATAGGGAATACTGCTTCTCAACATACAACACAAAGTTTATAAGCGTCTAAGCACCTCATCCTTTGAATGCAAGAAGAAAGTCCATACAAATCTGAGTAATCATCCACAATTACCAGATAGTATTTCTTCTTTGCCATGCTCATCACTCTCACAGGACCAAATAGATCCATGTGCAGTAACTGCAAGCAGGCAGTGGACTTAGGTTCTTCAATAGCGTAAGATTCATCACAGTAGAACTCTTTTATTGGTAGACCTCTCACTAACTATTGTGGATCAGCTGATTCATGTTTTTGAGATGTACATGACCTAACCTTCTGTGCCACAGTTTAGATTCCTGAGGAGAGGCTTTGGAGAACAGGCAAGGATGACCCTTCAAATCAATCTTCTTTGACAAATCCAGGCATATACTCTTCCGATCCTGTTGGCCTTCAGGAGAGTATGTTCATCCAATACCTTGTCAATCAGCCTCAGAACTTGGGAAGACAGAAACCTGCAATTCTGGCTTGTGAATAGTGCAACATGCCTTTTATCACACATCTGACTGACACTCAGTAGATTATACTTAAGACTCTCCACATGGTTAACATCATCAAATCTGATATCTCCATTAGACACATATCCTTTCCCGATGATGTAACCCTTAGCATCATTTCCAAAAGAAACAAATCCCTTCTTTCCTTGAGAGTAGTCATTAAGAAGAGAGTTGCTCCCTGTCATATGCATAGATCCTCCACTGTCTACATACCAGATGCTCCTTTGGCATGCTGAAGACCCTGCATTCATCACAAGGAACTAGTTAGGTTTTGAGACCCAAACCTTTTTGGTTTTGGGTCTGTTTTCATCAACAGATTTAACCATAACTTGTTTCTCATGATTAACAGATGATGAAGGTGGATATGGTGCTGAAATGGATTCCTTGGATTTGGCTTGGAATACCTTTTCAGTGGTTTGATCATAGGTGCATCTAGTTGGTTAACTCTCCCCAACAAATGCTAAACCATCATAACAAGTTGTGTCTGATTTGTAGCTAAAGCTTTCAGCTCTTGTGACACATCAGTACTTGTTTTTGATGAGTTTCTGTGGCCCACCATTTCCTCCTTGGAATTCACAGACTTAGTCTGATTTTTATCATAAGGAACACTGTCAGCTGTTTTATGATAAACCCTATTCTTCTTTTTGGATTTGGGTGAAGCCTTGGGTTTATCAATAGGGATGACTGTGGTACAAACTTGGTCTCAAATTCATTTTTATTTCATCCATCTGAATTTTAATGAGCTTATCTTTGTTGAGTTTGGAACCCTTTTTGTACCAACATTCATCAGAAAGATGATTGAATTTACCACATATTTCACATGGCTTATTCTTTATCTTGGATTGATCAACTGTTGAAGTGGAAACTACTGAAGGTGTGATCTTCAGTACGTTCCTCCTTTCAGTACTTGTGTTAAGTACAGAAGGATCTGTAACAACTGAAGACTTGTTCTTCAGCTGTTCTCTATCCGTCCTGAAGACTGTATGATAGATTCTTCAGCAGGTGTTAATCCTTTTATTTTAGTTGATTTGAAATGCTTTTTAGATGTTGTGACTTGCCCTTCAGTACTTGAGGTACTTTAGGGACAACATCTGAAGTACTCAGCTTCATGTTCTTATCAATAGTTAACCCATCAGGCAATTGATTTGCTGAGGTATCAACACTGATTTCATCTTCTAATTTTGGGTGATCTCTTGAGGATGATACACATGATGATGTGGTTTGGAAATTACTTTCACCTTCAGGTTTTACTATTGATTTTGGAGTAAAATCTGTAGGTGGTGCAATGTGATTGTAACCTATTACAAACTTCACATTCGAAGCTGTTTGCTTGCTGAGAAGCATTTCAAATCCCTTGCAGGATGATACCCAACGATCATACTCAACTTGGGTAGCTGCAAGTGTTTCTTTGAGATCTCTGTAGTTCTCAAGAATGACCTCAACCTTAGCCTTTTCATCATTTAATTAGCATTTAAGCTTATAAATCTCATCATCTTTATCTTTAAGGACAGACTCATACTCAGCTTTTCTTTTGGAAAGCTGATTTGCTCAAGCTCAAGATTTTGATTTATTAAAGCTACATTTGCCTCTCTAATAGAGTTAAATGCAGCTATGCAAGATTCAGAACATAGCTTGGCCTTAGCCTTAGAGGATACCTGGGTTACCTGTGATGAAGATGCATCGGAGCATGAACCCTCAGTAGACTCCAGGGCCATGAGAGCAAGATTCCAAAAAGGATGTTCACCACCATGTTGACCATCACAAGCAAATAATTGCTCATTACCAGAAAGATCATCTGGTAAACTGCTCCAGTCAACAACACCAGGGGTGAAAAAGCTGTGATGAGGTTGTGATTGAGATGGTTAAGATGGTTGAGGCTCAGGTAAGGCTTGAGGTTGTTGTGCAATAGGAACTTGAACTTGATTTGGCTGTGGCATGTAATAGCAGGGATATGGATATGGCATTGGACCCTGAGGGACAAAATATGCAGGAGATAGAGGTTATGAGTGATGACCAGAACTAGCAGGATGTTGCCCTCTGTTTTGTGAACTATTGCTTGGAAAAGTCACAAGGGTACAGAGGAGTTAGATCCAGTTGATCTACACTCTCTTGCAAAGTTCCCAAGCATGTGGCATTTGTGACACCTCAACTTACTCTTGTCAAAACCAACTTTGGTTTTGCCAGAGAGTCCTGGAAATTTCCTACCAGTTCTCTTGTAGAACTTTTGAGATCTGATATTAATCAAGGCCATTTGGCTTAGAATATCCATCTCTTCTAAGTCATCATCAACAATACCTTTCAAATCATCCATAATGAAGCACAAATTGTCACTATTACAGCCTGACTGGCTATCAACACTAACAAATGCATGATCAGAACTGTTTGAAGAGAAATCTATATGCTCATCATAATTGCTTTCTGATGCAGCATATTCTGACTCATGACCAACCAAGGTAGTGTTCCCTGGAACAAAGTCATCGGTGAGCTTTCCTGATGATGCCAGTTTCCTTTTCTGCTCTATCTCTCTTTCAAATGTAAGCAGTTTCCCATGGAGTTGGGTAAGAGATAGGCTATCCAGATTTGCACTAGAGCGTAGGACAATGGTATATGTGTCCCATCACTCAGGCAGTGATCTGAGGAATCTGTTGTTCATCTGGCTATTAGTGTATTCATGTTTAACCATTTTCAGCTCAGAGATCAAACAGAGAAACGCTCAAACTGTTGAGTCAGTGTCTCACCCTTCCTGTGAGAGAATGTCTCATATTGTTGGGCAAGGATTTCCCTGTTGTTTGCTAAGACCTCATCTGTTCCATCAAATTGTTCTTTCAATGCATTCCAGAGGTCATGAGCAGTTTCATGATGCATAAGCCCAGAATAGATTTCATTCGGCAGTGACAAGACCAGAATTCCATGTGCTTTAGCATCAATCTCAAACAGTTTTCGATCCTCATCTGAGTATTGTTCCTTCTTCTTCGGAACCATTTGGTTGGTTTCCGGATTGTTCACCATAGGCTTGTGTGTACCATGTACCACAGATATCCAACAACCTGAACTATTATCAGACAGGTGATGGAGCATTCTTCATTGCCATATGTTATACTCACTCTTAACCAGCATCAGAGGCTTGGTGAGGAACCAGTATTGTGAGGGTCATTAGAAGGAGTAGTCATTCTCAGATTCAATCAAATTCAATTAAGTTTTAACTGATTTAGCGCAAAACACAACAAACTCAATATGAACCAAGAGAAATCTCAAAGCAAATAACCGAAAGCAGCAGAAATTCAATCTCTATAACCAATTCTTGCAAATATACTAATTCAATCAAACTTAGATATCGAAATAGCAGTTTCAATGATCAATTGTTAGATCGATCAATGATTAACCAGCTCTGATACCATTTGTTAGGATTAGTGATCTAAGTTTGATCAATTAGAGTAGATTGCAGTGGAATTCGAACAATGAATTAGACAATTTAGCCAGAACTCAATTGATATTCAATAGAAAAGCACACGATTATAGAGAGAGAGAGAATTATGCAAAAGGAATATTTCATTCAAATGCTTTCGTGGTGGCTGAATGTCACGCGTTACAACTAGGTCAACATTCCTTATATAAGGAATGTGACGTCTGCTGATGTCACTTGATAGTGACATCTAACAGATTTATACAAACAACCAAAACTATGCAAACTATTGAGAATGTTCTCAACAACTGATCACATCTCAGAGAATGCTAAGTATAAAAACATAAAACTACTGAACTATAAACTACTGAAAGGTAAATTACAAGTACTAAAAAGGAAAACCATCACAACTACTGAAGTTAATAACTTCAGCTGTTGTGACAACTACTGAAGTAATAACTTCAGCTGTTGTGACAACTACTGAAGTTAATAACTTCAGCTGTTGTGACACTACTGAAGTTATAACTTCAGCTGTTGTGACAACTACTGAAGTTATAACTTCAGTTGTTGTGACAACTACTGATGACTCTGGTCTTTAGTCTTTGTCTTCAGACCATGTAATCAGCTGATGTCTTCAGCTGTTGTGATCTTCTTCAGCAGTTGTAATGTCTGTGGGATTTATAGGTTTTTCTGATCAGTCTCATTGGTTCTCTTGGTCCAACACCACTCTCGCGGCTCCCTCCAAAATGTAAGTAGGGATGCTCCATGATCCTGAAATTTAAAAATAAATTAATCTATACAAAACAAATTTCTTAAGCAGTCTCATGATGTTAGTGAAATCATATGTTTTTGAAGACATAACACCATAATGATTCAATTCATGTTCAAAAAAAGTTAAGAATTTATCATCCAAGGAAAAAAAACTTTTTTTTATTATGTTTTTTTGAACATGGGGGTGCGGTTGACATGTTTGGGCATGAAATCTTGACTCGAGCAATCGTGATTTTGTTTGTAAATCGTTGATTAAACATGGGTTTAACATTTTCTTGCTTCAAAAATCAAAGATCATATGTTGAACATTTTAATCATTGCTAATAATTCAAGATACTAAAATATATATTGTTTTACATCACTTGAGAATTCTTGTAACTTGAACATGATTAACAAAGGTTTCACCATGAGTTATGAAGATAGTCATGTTAATAATAAAAGAAAACAACTAACTAACAAACTAAACGTACTAATATCTAACTGAACACACTAATTAACACTAATCTACTACAAGAATAAACAAGAACAAGTAGGTTAAAAGCATTCAACATCAACCTCTTGGCTAAATACTCTTGCAAGAACACTTGAACAAATGAAAGAAAAATGGAAAGAAAAAGATAGAATTGAAAGTGGATACTACTTTGCAGACACATTAGCTCGGTTTTTATCATGCAACATTGAATGGAAAAGGACAAAAGGCTGAAAATTGGCAGGTGGTGTCAATTTTTGTCGAACATGGGGGCGTGCCCCTTAGAACACGGGGGCGTGTTCATGTAAAACGTTCGGTTTCAGTCTTTTGTTGTTTTGTTTTTCAGTTTCGCACGTTGTGTAATTTTCCCGGTTAAGTTTTATCACTTTCAAATCATCAGAAAAGATAAGAAAATAGTCTTATAGTTAAATAACACAAGCCAAATTGAAAATTACATTCCCTAGAATCCTGCAGTTATACGATACGTTTAAAGCCAAGAATCTGAAACAACAAAACCAGACTCTTTAACGCGCAACAGCACACTTAACACATCATGGAATGTTTCTAAAAGAAACCTCCACACATTTCATGTAGGAGGTTTGGCATGGGGTAGTGAGAAGTGCAGTTGCTCAATTCCACGAGCTGCTGGTTAATGGAAATGAGTTCCTCACTCATCTGCTGAACTTTTTGGATTAGTTCAGCTAAGCGTTGGAAGCAACGAGGTTCATTTCAGTCAGTTGCTTGATTAGTTCATGCATCTTGAAGAAATATTCTTGAGTCGTTGGTTCTCGCGTTTCGGAACGCGGTTTCTTTGCAGGATTCCAGTTTGAGCTTCCGTGACTTGATTCTTTCATATTTTCAGACACTTTTAAGCAGGAATGGATGTGATGAAAGAATGGAACAAGTCTGGTATTTATACACAGGTCGTGGAAAGTGAACACGGGGGCGTGCTTGGCTAGACACGGCCCCGTGCTCGTCAGAATTCGTCTTAAATTGGACCTGCAACGTTCCAGAGTCGTCAGCGGAGATCGTGGAAAGAATTTGTCAGAGACACGGGGGCGTGCTTGATGGGGCACGACCCCATGCTTATGCTTGTGAAGTCCTAAAAAAGTTTATAAAAAATGAAAAAAAAATGTATGTAGAGGTGCCGCGTTTATGTTTCGGGTCTTCGGCATGACCCTTCCCTACACTTAGTTTTCGTTGGGGTGGAGGTTTAATTCCTCCGAAGAGATCTTGGTTGATCCATTATTATACGGTTTCAAACGATGACCATTTACTTTGAAACTTAAACCTGCGTGGTTGTAAATTTCAATGGCACCATTCAGAAACACATTTTTGATAGTATAAGGTCCAGACCAATGTGATTTCAGTTTTCCGGAAAATAAACATAAACGAGAGTTATACAGTAAGACACGTTCTCCCACATGAAATTGTTTTGTGCTCTTTAATCGAGCATCGTGGATTTTCCTTGTCTTTTCTTTGTAAACCCTAGCATTTTCGTATACTTGTTTCCTCAATTCCTCCAATTCGTGAATTTGTAGGAATCAATTCTTTCCTGCAAGGTGTTGGTCCAGGTTTGCTGCTTTAAGTGCCCAAAAGGCCTTATGCCCTAGTTCTACAGGTACATGGCATGACTTCCATAAACTAGTTTAAACGGTGTTGTGCCGATGGGAGTCTTATAGGCTGTTCGAAATGCCCATAATGCATCATCTAACTTGATTGACCAGTCTTTATGATTTTGACCTATAGTTTTCTCAAGGATTCGTTTGATACCTCGGTTAGTGACTTCGGCTTGCCCATTCGCTTGGGGATGGTAAGCAGTTGTAAAGCGATGGTGAACTCCATAACGTGCCATTGCTCTTTCAAGCTGATTGTTACAGAAATGAGTTCCTCGGTCACTAATCAGAGCTTTGGGGGTACCAAAACGAGAAAATAGTTTCTTAAGGAATTTGACAACATTCCTGGCATCATTAGTATGCAGGGCTTGAGCTTCAACCTATTTTGAGACGCAATCAACTGCTACCAAGATGTAACGATTGCCAAATGACACCAGGAATGGCCCCATGAAATCAATACCCCATATATCATATATCTCGCATACTTGAACTGGTTTTTGAGGCATCTCATCCCGTGCCGAGATATTGGTTGCTCTTTGACATGCATCATAGGTGCGTACCATGTTATGAGCATCTTTGAAGATTGTGGGCTAGTAGAATCCAGAGTCGAATACTTTCTTAGCTGTTAAGGTTGCTCCATGGTGTCCTCCTGTGGGTCCTTCATGACAGTGCCTTAGAATTTGTTCTGCTTCACTTCCGTATATGCATCTTCGAATGAGTTGGTCTGCACTGATTCTAAATAGATACGGATCCTCCCTATAGTCATGTTTGATATCAGTAAAGAACTTTTTCTTTTACTGATAAGTCATTCCTTTGAGAAGGATTCCGCTTGCTAAGTAATTCGCAAGATCGGCGAACCAAGGGTGTTCATCAATTGAGGATTGAATGTGCATAAGAAACTCATGAGGAAAATTGTCGTTTATTTTGGCTTCCTCAGTTCGTGAAGGACTTGAATCCTCAAGACGCGAGAGATGATCAGCTGCTAGATTTTCCGCTCCTTTCGATATCAAATTCTTGAAGCAGAAGAATCCAACGGATCAATCTCGGCTTTGCATCTTGTTTGTTGAACAAATAATGAAGGGTTGCATGATCGGTGTAAACAATTGTCTTTGAAAGGATGAGATACGAGCGGAATTTATCGAACGTGAAAACTACCGCAAGAAGTTCTTTTTCGGTGGTAGTGTAGTTTTCTTGTGCATTGTTTAGGGTTTTTCTCGCATAATGAATTGGGTGAAATTGCTTGTCTTTCCTCTGTCCTAATACAGCTCCCACCGCGAAATCGCTTGCATCGCACATGAGCTCAAATGGTAGTGTCCAATCTGGGGAAACCATGATTGGAGTAGTTACCAATCTTTCCTTAAGCAATTTGAATGCACTAATGCATTCATCAGAAAATACAACTTTCACATCTTTCTCCAGGAGTTGAGTCATTGGTCGAGCGATTTTTGAGAAATCTTTAATGAAACAACGGTAGAATCCTGCATGTCCTAGGAAACTTCTGATGTCCTTCACGGTTGTGGGATGCGGAAGTTTAGAAATAGTGTCGACTTTGGCTTGATCGACTTCAAGCCCTGCTCGAGAGATTTTGTGTCCTAACACTATTCCTTTCGTAACCATGAAGTGGCACTTTTTCCCAATTTAAAACAAGGTTGGAGTCTTCACATCTAACCAGCATCTTTTCCAGGTTTTCAAGACATTGCTCAAATGAGTTTCCAAAGATGGAGAAATCATCCATGAAAACATCCATTGAGTGTTCAATCATATCATGAAAAATTACTACCATGCATCTTTGAAATGTAGCCGGAGCATTACACAAGCCAAAGGGCATTCGCCGATAAGCAAATGTGCCATACATACAGGTGAATGTTGTCTTTTCTTGATCTTCGGGGGCAATAGGAATTTGAAAATAACCCAAGAAACCATCCAGAAAACAATAGAACATTTTTTCAGACAATCTCTCAAGCATTTGGTCGATGAAAGGAAGAGGAAAGTGATCTTTCCTTGTGGCGTCATTGAGTTTGCGATAGTCTATGCAAACTCTCCATCTTGTAACCGTACGAGTGGGAATAAGCTCATTCTTCTCGTTAGTTACAACAGTCATTCCTCCTTTCTTTGGAACAACTTGGACGGGACTGACCCAAGGCGAATCAGAAATAGGGTAAATCAAACCGGCATCTAGCAGTTTGATTACTTCTTTCTTCACCACCTCTTGCATGCTCAGGTTTAAACGTCTTTGAGGTTGAATGACGGATTTGAAGTTCTCCTCCATCAATATTTTATGAGTGCAAAAGGATGGATTGATTCCCTTGATGTCCATATTTTCCATGTAATTGCTCGTTTATGTGCCTTAAGCACATTGAGCAACTTGTTCTTCTCATCAATTGACAAGGCAGATGAAATTATGACAGGAAGTTGAGATGTGTTTTCAAGAAAAGCGTATTCGAGATGAGATGGAAGCTCTTTGAGCTCTAAGACTGGAGGGTCTTCGATAGAAGGTTTGGCTTTTGGTTCTAAGTCTTGCTCAATGATCTCAAATGCTTCTTGATGAAATGATGTTTTGTCAACTTCAAGTTCTGGAGTGAGTTGGTTTTCATAGATGGGTACGGTGATTGTGACTTCTATTAATTGAGTATCACAAGCTTCATTTTGAAGGGCTTCCTTCAAATGACAACTTATGATTGAATCGCAAGCATCAACGTAATACAGTGAGTCATCATGATGTTGAGGGTGTTTCATGGATTGGCCTATATCGAAAGTAACTTCCTCCTCGTCTACTCTAAGCGTGAGTTTGCCTGTACAAACATCAATGAGGGCTCGAGCAGTCGCTAAGAAAGGTCGACCTAGGATAAGAGGAACATTTTTGTCCTCATCCATGTCTAGGATCACAAAATCAACGAGAAATACGAATTTGTCAATTTTAACTAAGAGATTTTCAACGATGCCCCTCGGATATTTGACAGAACGGTCAGCTAACTGGATGCTCATACGGGTAGGTCTAGGCTCACCTAAGTTTAAGTTTTCAAAAACCGCATAAGGCATAAGGTTAATGCTAGCACCAAAATCAGCTAACGCATTACTGATAGAGAGATTTCCTATTAGGCAAGGTATGGTGAAACTTCCTGGATCATTCATCTTTTGAGGTAGTTTGTTTTGAAGAACTAGATAGCATTACTCATTCAAAACTACGTGTGATAACTCTTCCAGCTTCTTGTTGTTTGACAAGACACCTTTTAGAAACTTAGCGTAGTTTGGCATTTGTGCTAAGGCCTCCACCAAAGGCAGATTGATATGGAGTTGCTTGAACAACCCAAGGAATTTGCCATATTATGCCTTCATTCTTTGTTGTCTCAAACGACCTGAATATGGAGGTGGTGGAACATAAGGTGGTGGTGGAACGTATTTCTTAGCTGGTTCTTTAATAACAACAGGTTGCTTTTGCTTATCACTCGCATTGCTTGGAGTTTCAGTTTTTACTTCTTCAAGGATGGGTTGTAATGCGGGTGCATCACCTTGAGTGGTTTTGCCACTCCTGGTGGTGATGGCTTTGACTTGAGCATTAGGGTTTGTCACAGTGTTGCGGGGCAAAGCTCCTTGAGGTCTTTCAGAGAGTTGTTGTGCTATTTGACCTACTTGGTGCTCTATGGTCTGTGATGATGCTTTGTTGCTTTTGATGTCAGCTTCGTTTCTTTGGAACCTCTCCTCATTTCTTCGATTAGATTTACGGATGTACTCATCTGTGGCTTGTGTGGTTAACAACAATTGCTGTAATAAGTCTTCTATCGATGATGCTCCACCGTCTTGGTTACTATTGCTTGGACCTTGGTATGGTGGTTTCTGTTGTTGGTAAGGTGCCTTTGGTTGAATCCAGATGATTGTTGGTTACTACCAGCATTCTGTAATTTGAGTTGTTCCTCCAATTTGAATTGTATGAGTTGTTTGGGCCTCCTATGTAGTCAACATCTTCAACCATCATAACGCCTTGTGGGCACTCGTTGATCTTGTGTGAATTTCCACATGTGTTGCATCGTGTCAGAGTTTTCTTTAGCTCGTTTTGCAATTGTTCAAATTTTTTGCTTAGAGCTTCTAATTGGGCTGCAATTAGGGTTCAGAGTCTACTTGATGAATACCTTTAGAACTGGGTTTGGTTCTTAAAGGATTGTAAGCAAAGCTCTTCTTAGCTGCTCTTTCTAAGGCTTGATATGCTTCTGTTGGCGTGACACTTCCAAAATCTCCTCCCGCACTTTGGTCTACTGCTTGCTTGTGGGCTCCGCTAATCGCATCGTAAAAGGGTTGACACTACAGCTACAGATCAAGTCCGTGATGCGGGCATCTCCGAAGGAGACATTTATATCTCTCCCATGCTGCGTGTAATGATTCATCATCGTCTTGACGGAACTTGTGATGCTGCTTCTTAGTTTGGCAGTACGATCGGGTGGAAAGTATTTCAAAAGGAATTGTTCAGCCATTCCTGCCCATGTGGTGATGGAACCAGGTGGGAGTGAATCAAGCCAGTCGATGGCTCGGCCTCGAAGTGAAAATGGAAAAAGCCTTAGTCGAATGGCGTCATCTGAACAGTTATTGATTTTGAAGGTCGCAAAGATACGAAGGAATCGTGAGATGTGAGCATTAGGGTCTTCGTCTTGTAACCCATGGAACTGAACAGAGTTTTCCACTAGTTGGATAATACTAGACTTAATCTCGAAATTGTTGGCCGCTATTACTGGTTGGACAACACTAGACTCATAACCATCTATTGACGGTGTGGCATAGTGTGTCATCTTCATTTCTTCGTCTTGGTTAGCCATGTATTCTTCGGATGGTATATCTTCCAAAATGTCTTCTTCAATGACTGGTGCTTCTTGTTGTGATCTTTTGCACAATCTTTGACAGAAAATTCGTTCGGGTTCCGAAAGAGGCGGAACAAGTTCAGAACTAGATGAGTTGGACATACACTAACTTAAGGAAGCATAAACTAACTAAGGCTTAAAATTAATCAGGCAAAAATAACTAAATTAACTAAGGCAAACTACCTACGAATAAAAATGAAGTTAAACAAAAATATATTAACAGGTTATATGCAAGATAGTCAAAAATTTAGTTTGTCTTTCAAACTGCCGTATGTCCCCGGCAACGGCGCCAAAAACTTGATGGTCTGCGGATAGTATATATATTTGATAAAGATTTATTGCATAGATTCAGTTTTAATTGGTTGTTACTAATACTAAACCACACACACAAAAGGCAGTGTACCTGTCATGCGGTAATATAGTGTTGGAACAATCAAACCGATAATCCACAATGGATGTCGTTTAGGTGATCCCAAGCTTCTTCCAAGTGTTGTATGCACCTCCCGAGCCTCTGAATGACCTTGAAGTCTTGATTCCTGAGGGAATTCAGCAGAGTAATTCTCCCACCAAAGCTTGCCAAAATGGTGAGCTTAGGCTTCTATTTATAGGCTTTCTGGAGTGTTTAAGCACGGCCCCGTGCCTAAAAGACACGGCCCCATGCTAGTACAATGCTTACGAAAGTTGGTCGGCTTGTACGTGCAGGTTATGTCGGGCACGGCCCCGTGCTAAATGGGGCACG
This sequence comes from Flaveria trinervia, assembly GCA_025506515.1. Taxonomy (NCBI): domain Eukaryota; kingdom Viridiplantae; phylum Streptophyta; class Magnoliopsida; order Asterales; family Asteraceae; genus Flaveria; species Flaveria trinervia. Next base: position 40,734,944 of record CM046442.1, read on the forward strand.
GCCCCGTGTTGGTGGTGGGGCACGGCCCCGTGTCTACTTTGAAGGGATAGTACTTTTTGTCCTGTCAGATGTCCAAGCATGGGGGTGTGTTAATTTAGCACGGGGGTGTGTTTCTGGCAAGGCATGGGGCATGCTTAATGAGGCACGACCCCATGCTTGGAGTCCAAAAGCTCGGATTGCTTCAATTTCTTGTTAAATATGCTCCTTTTGTCCATCTTGCCCTTTTAAACACCTGAAAACACAATTTAATGCTTTTAAGTACATTTTCATCATTGTAAGGAAGATATTAAGGAATAATTGATGTGCTTTTGATAGGATTTTTATGTATAATTTGGAGCACATCAGGGAGCAATAGGGATTTGAAAGAAACCTGAGAAACCATTCAGGAAAGAGTAAAACATTTTCCAAATATTCACTCAAGCATTTGGTCAATGAAAGGAAGAGGGAAGTGATATTTCCTTGTCGCGTTATTGAGTTTGCGATAGTCTTTGCAAACTCTCCATCCGGTAACCATACGAGTGGGAATAAGCTCATTCTTCTCGTTAGTTACAACGGTCATTCCTCCTTTCTTTGGAACAACTTGGACGGGACTGACCCAAGGTGAGTCAGAAATAGGGTAAATCAAACTGGCATCTAGCAGTTTGATTACTTCTTTCTTCACCACCTCTTGCATGCTCGGGTTTAAACATTTTTGAGGTTGAATGACGGATTTGAAGTTCTCCTCCATCAATATTTTATGAGTGCCAAAGGATGGATTGATTCCCTTTATGTCCAAGATTTTCCATGCAATTGCTCGTTTGTGTGCCTAGAGTACATAGAGCAACTTGTTCTTCTCATCAATTGATAAGGCGGATGAGATTATGATAGGAAGTTAAGTTGTGTTTTCAAGAAAAGCGTATTCGAGATGAGATGGAAGTTCTTTGAGCTCTAAAACCGGAGGGTCTTTTATAGAAGGTTTGGCTTTTGGTTCTAGGTCTTGCTCAATGATCTCAAATGCTTCTTGATGAAGTGTTGTTTTATCAACTTCAAGTTCTTGAATGATTTGGTTCTCATAAATGGGTTCGGTGATTTGGACTTCTATTAGTTGAGTGCTGCAAGCTTCATTTTGAAGAGTTTTCTCCAATTGACAACTTATGATCGAACCGCAAGCATCAACATAATAGAGTGAGTCATCATGATGTTGAGGGTGTTTCATGGATTGGCCTATATCGAAAGTTACTTCCTCCTCGTCTACTCAAAGCGTGAGTTTGCCTGTACAAACATCAATGAGAGCTCGAGTAGTCGCTAAGAAAGGTCGTGCAGGATTGTTGAAGGGTGTGAGTTACAACACAACAACACAAAGAGGTGATTAACCAAACTTTAATCAAATAGTAAACTGGATTAACCAAGATAAGACACTAAGAACACAAGTAATGAAGAGACAGAACATAAAGAACACAAGTGTATGGTTTTCAAGAATGTAGTATATTGCTTTCTCTATGTTCTATTACAAGTGTTACAAAGCATAATAGAAAGATACAAGAACATGAGATACTTATACTACATCCTACAGCCGGCTATACTTTGAAAGCCAGCTGGATACAATTGACTAGACACACACAAAATCAATTGTAGAGTCAAAAGGCAGATTGCCTTTGACTAGTGACTATGACATGCCATAGCTCACATCCTTATCTATTACAAAAAGGATAAAGTACATAAAGTAGAAAGTTACAGACTCAAGACCTCAATGTACAGTTTCCAAAAGCATGGACCTTTTCACCAACCATGTTAGTTGGTGACTTGCAGAGTTGCAGCGGAAAGGTGTCCAACTTTATGGAACAGTACATCTGATAAAGCATGTTACTAAAAGTCTTCAGAAGAAATCTGTCTTCATGAACTTGAAGCTTCGGAAGACTTTGTCTCTGAGGCTTCGGAAGACTTCATCTTTGGCTTCGGAAGATGTTGGTCTTGGCTTCGGAAGATTTCACACTTAGAGTATTTCTGTTGCACATGTGAAACTTCCGAAGCATTCCACTTTAATGCACTTGTGCAGCATGTAGGAAAGACTAAAGATGTTTAGGTCGCATCAGCCTCTTCATTAATCTCTACAAACTCCCCCTAGGCTGATGCTACTAATACACTTAAAAAACTTCAGATTTTAACAGTCCTCATTAGGATGATCACCGTTCCTTTCTTCATAAGATGATTAGGATCCTTCAGGCTGTCAAAGTGTCTTCTCATGTCAAAGAGGTCATGCAGAGGCAACTGAAACATATCTTGCCATGTATAAATGTCTTCAATGCCTTGATCTCTAATAACATGCCACCTTTCTGGATTTGTGGTGTATGTCCAAGACACGATGGGTCTTCCTGATGCAAGAGGAGCTACTAAAGTTGGAGTTGGTTGAGCATCCTCTGGCTGCACATCCTCAGGTTGTTCTGATTCATCCTGAGGTTCAGAAAGGGATGCCGGCTTCTTCTTCTTCTTAGACTTTGGTTTAGAAGCCATCCTCTTCTTTCTCTTTCCAAATTTTAACTGAGAAGACTGGCCTGTAGCACCACATTGATCTTCACTGTCTCTCTCAGTTGGGACTTCCTCTCTCTCAGCCTCAGAAGGAGAGGGAGGTTGACCCTGCTGTGGATCAGAAGATAAAGCTTGCTGAGCATTAGCAGGAGGTTTGGGTTGTGTTGTGTCTATTTGTTCAACCTTAACCTCCACTTTAGGTGGGGCCCGACTTGGAGTGGAGTGTAAGTCAGTGAGCACTCCACTCTTAATCTTCTGCTTGATTACCCTGATATGCTCATCCATAGTGGATAGAGACATGGGTCCAAGTCTCCTTCCGGAGAATCCATACAGCTTCAAGAAGCTCATCATCCTCTGCCTATCAGCAGACTTCTTCATGCTCTTTTGGATGATGGCTCTTGACTTTGCAGCTTCTTCCCTCATCTTCTTCTTTGTTGTCTTTCTTTCCTTGACTAAGTCAAGCTCAAGTTGTTTTAAATATTCAAACTCAACATAGTCATAAGGTAAGGGAAGGAGTGCATCTGCCTGATAGAGACCTGTGGCACTCAGGTAGTTAATCATCTTGATTCTATCTTCTTCCTTATCTACCTGAGGTTCTTGTTGAACCACATCCTCTTGTTCAGGGCTTTCTTGAACTGGTGAGAGGGTAGGTATACCTCTGTACAGTCTTTTTCTTTTTCTTTCTTCTTTGACCTGTACTAGGAGTTCTGCATCTTCTGCTTCCTTCTTCTCTCTTGACCTTTCCTGATCAACCAGCTTATTCAATTCATCCAAGGGGAGAGAAATGATATTATCTATGTCATAGTTCCTAGTCTGCAGATAGTTGATACTGACTACCCTTAGCTCATCATTCTGAGTATCTGGTCTGGGGGCAGCCCTGATTGCAGACTCCATGAGTCTTGGAGATTCAGTAGAGGAACCTTCTCCTCTTAGCCTCCTTTTCCTCTCTCTCTCTCTCTCCTCCTCCTCAATCTCCTCAGATGTCATTTTTCTTTTCCCTTTGTCACTCACAGACCTTTGTGACTCAGGGTGGAGAGAGCTTTGGCCTTCATTGCTTGTTGCAGCATCTGAGCTCAGGCCAGAGAGAGGTTGAGAAGCACCTTCACCAGCAGGTGTCTCAGAAGGAATATGGATCTCTGCAGCAGTTGGAGATGATGAGACAGGGCTCTCAGGTTTTGTCACTGGGCCTTCAGTCATGGTTTCCCCTATGAAGCTAATCTTAGGGTCTGCCTCAATATCCAGTTGACCGATGACATTGCCTGATTGACTTAGTCTCCTTCTTAGGCTGAACTCTGCAATGATCCTGTCTTGGATTTTTTTAGCCAGTCTGTCAGCTTGTCTTAATTGGTTTGGGTTGACAAGTGGCATGTTGACTAGATCTAGACCTTTATAGTAGTTCAAGGTCTGAAAATTGAAGACTTCTTGCTGTCCATGAACTCTTATGATGATGAGGGCCTTCCAGTTATTGTCATACCTCCATCCAATGATGTGATTGAAGGATGATAAAGGTGACATAGCCCTTGGTATCCCATCCTCAAACAGAATCTGTATGAAGGAGTCTGTGTAGTCCACATCAATGTGAACTAGAGGAGGTTGCTGAGAATGCACAGTTGCAAGTAAGGATGGTGAGTCCTCAATGTCCATTCTCTCAGAGGAACTCCCAGGTTCTGTGGCTATAAAGAATTTCTCCCCCTTTTGGTAGCATCACCCACTGCATAGGTGAGCGGAAGGATAGATCAATCACATCCACAGGTTCTTGTGTTCCTGGTTGAGCTCTCCTTAAGGGTCTCCCAGCTAGTTTTTCCTTAAGATACAAAATCTCAAGTTGCTGATCATTGATCCTATTGTGTAAGGTAGTCACCTGAGATTCAAGGTGACTAACCTTTGAGACTAAATAGGTGCATGTTTTGGATAGTTGTTGTACTTTTAGTCTCAGATCCCCCTCATCTTCATCAGAAGAATCACTGGGGGTGGAGAAGATTGGACCATAGTCCTTTCTCTCATGACCAGTTCTAAGTTCTTGGCCACTGGATTTCCTCTGCTTACTGGCAGTCTCAGTTGAGATGTCAGTAGGCTGAGTTGCCATGGTTGAGGTCTTAATGATGTAATCACTTGCAGAAGTGAGAGCCTCTTCCATATGGACATCCTGAACAGGTTCAGGAGTGTCCACCTCAGTTGTAGGTGACTGATGTGGGATAGATGTAGGAGACTCAAGAGTATTCATCTCTCTTTGAGTAGGGGAAAAGAAAAGAGACTCAATATACTCACTGAAACCTAGATCTTCATCAGTATAGAAGTCAAGGTTAGGAATTGGTTGGTTGAGGTCTATAGGCTGGGGATGGTAACTGTCCCCTGAAGGTTGATCACTTGAGTGTTGAGACTCAGAGTGATGGCTTAAAGCAGTAGAGCTAATGAGCTCATCAGGCTGAGCATGAGGAACCTTAGCACTGATTCTTGAAAAGATGGGAGTGGTCTACTCCTCAGGAGAAGTGGGAGCTCCAGTATCCACTTCTTCCTGTATGGGTGAGTATATGGGAGCCTCCACAGACTGAATAGTCTGAGCAGGGGTTCGTTTGGATTTTCTTTGGTAGGTGATGGAGATTTGAGGCTGTGTAGGTGGTTGGAAAGTAGCAGGTGTGGGTTCAACACTAGCTTGTACTGCTAGGTTGTCACCTTGAGCAATGAGCTCTAACATTTTTGGGACTAGGGCTGTTTCTACCCCAGAGAATCCAACAGTGGACTTTCTCAGTGTTTTAAAGATGCCGGGCTTCATCTGTCCCAATTTAAGAATGTTACCTATTTCCCTTAACTGTGAGCCCAGTTCACAGTTAAGAATGTACTGGACATATCTAGGAAACATGTAATACTCTAAGAAATCTAAATTAGCAAGCAAATTTGTATAAACAAACTGAGAGTACCTAAATTTGACCCCTTGAACCATTCCATGGACTATGAAGGAGTGATCTTCAGGAATCTGGTCCCATCCACCATGCTTGTTTGATAAGCTGTGAATGACCACATGGAGCAGGAATCTCCATTTGGATGAGACCTTCCCTTTCCTGAAGGTCTTTACAGAGAAATCTCCCTCATACCCCATCTGCTCAAAGGAATGATTTACAGCTTCCTTTGGGAAGAACACCCCACCTTCTTCATCATCCAACTAAAGATGTTGGTTGATGATGGCCCGAGTGATGAAGATTGTTCTCCCCTGCACTGTGGTAGACAGTGCCTTCTCCCCGTCTTGGCAGGTCTTCTAGAATTCAAGCAACTGATCCTCATAGAGTGGAGGATCAATGGTTAGGGAGGTGAAGTAGTTAGACAGAGACAAGAAATGGCAAACCTCTGAGAAATGAGGATCTTTCTCAAGCATAACAGAGCAACTTGATTGTGTTGTCTGTGTAGCTGCATGGTAAAGTTTTGATCATTTCTATGAGCAAGGTTAGCCATTGTGAGGTAGCTTAGAGATGAAGAAGAAAGAAAGAAAGAAATTTCAGAGAGAAATTTTGGTTTTTAGGTTTAGTGGAAAAGCAGATGATAGAAGAGAGGGAAACCGTTGGGTTTATATGAGAGAGGGATTTCAGATAAAGTTTAATGAAAGAGGATAAACTTTGAAATCCAGATGTCGGTCCCACCTCTGAAAAAGTAGTTTACCTTTTGCTCAAAAAGTAGTTTTCTTGGAAGTCAAAAAGCTTCCGAAGGTTGATTATCTTCAGAAGTTTTAATGAAAAAGCTTCCGAAGCTAAAATGACTTCGGAAGAATTTCCTGAGAGTATTTGATGATTTTGCTTCGGAAGAAATAATTAAGACTTGAGTGCTTTGTATAGAGATCAACAAAGCTTCCGAGAGTTAATTTTTGCTTGGAAGGAAAAGGTCCTTGAAAATAAGTAAGTGTCTAAGATAACTATTTAAGCTTCGGAAGATAAAATTGAAATCTCTTCCGAAGGTAAATTTCTTAGACAGTTAAATATTTTGAAGGTATGATTTTCTTCCGAAGTTAAAATGCATAACTTCCAAAGTATAAAATCATCAATTAATCTAAGGAAAGTCTTTTAATCCAAGGAAAACATGAGCTTACAAAGATGATGGACTAGACAACTTAGAACACACATTTTTTAAGAAATAATAAGAATTAGTTTTAAGAAAAATTACTCAAGGTTGATCATCCCAATAGCTGATATTAGATATTTAAATCTTTGTTCATCAAAAGCTTTGTCAACAAATCAGCATATTGTTCATCTGTGTGAACCTTGACTAGTTTAATTAATCCCTTTTCATAATTATCTCTTATTAGATGATACCTGATATTGATGTGCTTTGTCCTTGAGTGCTGCACAGTATTCTCTGTAATTGAGATAGCACTGTTGTTGTCTATGGGATTGGAGTCTCTTGAAACTTAACCCATAGTCTAGCATTTGATTCTGAATCCAAAGCACTTGAGCACAACAGCTAGCGGTAGCAATGTATTCAGCTTCAGCAGTTGATGCAGAGACACAGGATTGTTTCTTGCATTGCCATGAGACAACCCTTCCACCAAGAAATTGACATCCCCCAGATGTAGACTTTGTAGTCATATTGCAACCACCATAATCACTATCTGTATAAGCATATAGATTGAAGTCAGAATTCTTGGGATACCATAGACCAAGTGTTGATGCACCTTTGAGGTATCTTAGAATCCTTTTGACAGTGATAAGGTGAGACATCTTAGGGTTAGCTTGATATCTTGCACAGATGCATGTAGCAAACATGATATCAGGCCTGCTAGCAGTAAGATACATAAGAGACCCAATCATAGCCCTGTATAAGTGTTCATCTACACACTCCCCCTCAAGATCAGGACCAAGGGAGTGGTTTCTAGCTATGGGTGTCTTAGCAATCTTACAGTCAGTCATATTGAACCTTTTGAGTATGTCTTAAACATACTTTGACTGACTTATGAAGATGCCATCTTCAACTTGCTTCACTTGAATTCCCAGAAAGAAATTGAGTTCCCCCATGGCACTCATTTCAAATCTTTCTTTCATCAGCTTCTCAAAGTCTTTGCAAAGCTTTGGATTAGTTGAACCAAAGATGATGTCATCCACATATACTTGAACTAGCAATATGTATTTTCCTTGTCCTTTGATGAAGAGAGTTACATCTATAGTACCTCTCATGTATCCATGTTTACAGAGATACTCAGAGAGTGTCTCATACCACTTCCTGGGTGCCTGATGCAGCCCATAGAGAGCTTTGTCAAGCTTGCAGACATAATCAGGATGATCAGGATCTACAAAACCAGGTGGCTGTTTGACATAAACCTCTTCATCTATCACTCCATATAAAAAGGCACATTTCACAACAAGTTGAATGACCTTGAAGTTCTTGGATGCAACAAATGCCAGGAATATCTTAATAGCTTCTAATCTTGCCACTGGAGCAAAGACATCAGTGTAGTCAATCCTTTCTTCTTGTGTGTATCCTTGAACAACCAGTCTAGCTTTGTTCTTGATGATGATGCCTCTATCATCTTTCTTGTTCCTAAACACCCATTTGGTTCCTATGGTAGTCTTCCTAAAAGGAAGAGGACAAAGGTTCCAAACTTTCTGTCTTTTGAATTGAGGCAGCTCTTGTTGCATAGCTTCAACCCAACTTCCATTCTTTAGACCTTCCTCAACTTTCTTTGGCTCTATCTGGGATAGAAAACAAGAGTGAAGACAAACATTTGCTTCATGGGTTTGTCCTCTTGTCTTTACCCCGGAGACAACATCTCCAATGATGTTTGTGGTAGGATGAGACTTGTGGATCCTAACCTGAGGAATCACAGCAAGTTGTTGAGAAAGATCTAATTAGAAAAATTTAGATCTGGCATAGATGTTTCTCCCACCACATCAGCATACTTTTCAAGTGAAACTTGATCCATGCAGTGTGTGACATCATTGATGTTCTCATCTATGGTGTGGTTAGTGGCATCAAGAAATTCTTGGTCACTGTCACCATCACCATTGTTGCCTTCCACAGTTGAGGTGTTCTTATCTGGTTGTAGAGCCTCTGAGCTGGAATTTGAAGGCATACCAGATGTATCAGCTAAATTTGTCATTGTGGTGCTGATAGAAACCTCATTTGCAGAAGTAGTTCCAACTGGAGCTGAAGATGTATGACTTGAAGGTCTTCCTAGCTCAAATCTTGGATCAGAATCATCTGTTTTTAATTTTTCTGTAGATCCTGAAACATTCTCACAAGATTTGTTAAAACAGTTGGTAACCAAATCAAGATCAATAGCCAATCTGGACCAGAACCAGCAACACATGGTGTGTGTTCATTGAAGGTCACATTGGCTGACTCCTCAACTATTCTAGTTCTGAGATTGTACACTCTATAAGCCTTAGCTTGGGAAGAATATCCAATAAAGTGTCCATCATCTGATTTCTCAACAAACTTGGCAATTGATCTTTGGTATTCAAGATGGTGCAAGGACATCCAAATGACCTGAGAAAACCAATGAAATGTTTTCTCTTGTGCCAAAGTTCATAAGGAGTCTTGCCATGAGTCTTAACTACTAAAACTCTGTTATGCACATAGCAGGCAGTGTTGACTGCCTCTGCCCAAAAGGTGATGGGTAGTTTAGAGTCAGACAACATGGTTCTTGCAGCTTCAATCAGTGTCCTGTTTCTCCTCTCAGCAACACCATTTTGCTGAGGAGTCATGGGAGCACTAAATTGTCTTGCAATACCTTTTTCATCACAAAAATGTATCAAGGGTTTGGTTCTTGATTCTTTTCCTTGATCACATCTTATGATTTTGACCTTGTGATCAGACTGATTCTCAATCTTTAAGATGAAATTCTTCAGAATCTCAGGAGTCTCATCCTTAGTTCTAAGGAAAAAGACCCAAGTGAATCTTGTAAAATCATCTGTTATCACTAGACAGTATAAGGTCCTTCCTAAAATAATTACACTGGTGGGGCAAAGAGATCCATATGTAACAAGTGTAGGGGTGTAGTGATGGCGTTCATTTCCTTAGGCTTATGAGATACCTTATGTTGCTTCCTTTTTAGGCATGCAACATAGTGATCATCACTTGTAAACTCTTTCTTTGGCATTCCATTCACAAACACCAGGTATCAAAATCATCAAGAGTGATCAGTGGGGACTTGTTCATGGTTCCAGTTTTCATATCAGTCTTGGAAATGGCTGCCATTTGAAAAGTTTGGTATTTGTGTGTGTGAGGGATCTTAAGATGGTGAGATCTTATATCAAGAGCTTGAATGCTCTGATACTAATTGCAGGACCGTTGAAGGGTGTGAGTTACAACACAACAACACAAAGAGGAGATTAACCAAACTTTAATCAAACAGTAAACTAGATTACCAAGATAAGACACTAAGAACACAAGTAATGTAAGAGACAGAACATAAAGAACACAAGTGTATGGTTTTCAAGAATGTAGTATATTGCTTTCTTTTTGTTCTATTACAAGTGTTACAAATCATAATAGAAAGATACAAGAACATGAGATAATTATACTACATCCTACAGCCGGCTATACTTTGAAAGCCAGCTGGATACAATTGACTAGACACACACAAAATCAGTTATAGAGTCAAAAGGCAGATTGCCTTTTGACTAGTGACTATGACATGCCATAGCTCATATCCTTATCTATTACAAAAAGGATAAAGTACATAAAGTAGAAAGTTACAGACTCAAGACCTCAATGTACAGTTACCAAAAGCATGGACCTTTTCCCCAAACCATGTTAGTTGGTGACTTGCAGAGTTGCAACGGAAAGGTGTCCAGCTTTATGGAACAGTACATCAGATAAAGCATGTTACTAAAAGTCTTTGGAAGAAATTTGTCTTCATGAACTTGAAGCTTCGGAAGACTTTGTCTCTGAGGCTTTGGAAGACTTCATCTTTGGCTTCGGAAGATGTTGGTCTTGGCTTCGGAAGATTTCACACTTAGAGTATTTTTGTTGCACATGTGAAACTTCCGAAGCATTCCACTTCAATGCACTTGTGCAGCATGCAGGAGAGACTAAAGATGTTTAGGTTGCATTAGCCTTTTCATTAATCTCTACAGGTTGACCTAGGATAAGTGGAACCATTTTGTCTTCATCCATGTCAAGGATCACAAAATCAACGGGAAATACGAATTTGTAAATTTTAACTAAGAGATTTTCAATGATGCCCCTTGGATATTTGACAGAACAGTCAGCTAACTGGATGCTCATACGGGTAGGTCTAGGTTCACCTAGGTTCAAACCGCATAAGGCATAAGCTTAATGCTTGCACCTAAATCAACTAACGCGTTACTGCCAGAAAGATTTCCTATTAGGCAAGTATATTGCAACTTCCTGGATCAGTCATCTTTTGAGGTAGTTTGTTTTAAAGAACTGTGGAGCATTCCTCATTCAAAACTACATGTGATAACTCTTCCAGTTTCTTCTTGTTTGACAAGACACCTTTTAGAAACTTAGCGTAGTTTGCCATTTGTGCTAAGGCCTCCACCAAGGGCAGATTGATATGGAGTTGCTTGAACAACCCAATGAATTTGCCATATTATGCCTCCATTCTTTGTTGTCTCAAATGTCCTGGATATGGAGGTGGTGGACATAAGGTGGTGGTGGAACGTATTTCTTGACCGGTTCTTCAATAACAACAAGTTGCTTTTTCTTATCACTCGCATTACTTGGAATTTCAGTTTCTACCTCTTCAAGGATGGGTTGTAATGTGGGTGCATCACCTTGAGTGGTTTTTCCACTCCTGGTGGTGATGACTTTGACTTGAGCATTAGGGTTTGTTACAGTATTGCTGGGCAAAGCTCCTTGAGGTCTTTCAGATAGCTGTTGTGCTATTTGACCTACTTGGTGCTCTATGGTTTGCAATGATGCTTTGTGGCTTTTGATGTCAGCTTCGTTTCTTTGGAACCTCTTCTCATTTCTTTGATCATATTTTCGGATGTACTCATCTGTGGTTGGACAACACTAGACTCATAACCATCTATTGACGGTGTGGCATAGTGTGTCATCTTCATTTCCTCGTCTTGGTTAGCCATCTCTTCTTCAGATGGTGTATCTTCCAAAATGTATTCTTCAATGACTGGTGCATTTTGTTGTGATCTTTTGTGCAATCTTTGATGGAAAAGTCGTTCGGTTTCCGGAAGAGGCGGAACAAGTTCAGAACTAGACGAGTCGGACATACACTAACTTAAAGAAGCATAATTATCTATGTCTTAAAATGAATCAGGCAAAAGTAACTAAACTAACTAGGGCAAACTACCTAAAATTAAAAAATGAAGTTTAAACAAAAATATATTAACGAGTTATATACAAGATAGTAAAAAATTTAGTTTGTCTTTCAAACTGCCGTGTGTCCCCGGCAATGGTGCCAAAAACTTGATGGGTGTGGATAGTATATATATTTTGATAAAGATTTATTGCACAGATTCAGTTTTAGTTGGTTAATACTAATACTAAACCACACACACAAAAGGCAGTGTACCTGTCGTGTGGTAATATAGTGTTGGTAAGAACCGAGTATCAATCCGTGGACACACCTAGCCTACTCAACAAACTTGATGTTTGACTATCAGATTTGGTTTTTGTTAAAGAAAATGATGACTTGTATTAGAAAGATTTTTAGGATTTAAAAATAAACAATAATAGAAAGGAAGTAAACTAAGATATGAAGCGTTTGGATTTAAAACCAGGGAATAAAAGTTATCATCCTAATTGGATTCCACTTATGTAACCATGATGAATTGGTGGTGTGATTTAAAGATATGGATTAATGTAATTATGTTAATGTTTATATAGATGAGCTAGCGTGATGTCTCATCTATCCTGCTACCGTAGTGACTTGATCCTGTCAGGCTGAGTTTTATTGCTCGGATCAAAGCCCTAGTAATGTAGGTAAATCTTTCGTGACCTATTTGATATACGATTTCTGAAAACATAACTTAATGTCAAAAAGAGAGTTGATCAGGTTCCTTCCTAACATACCATTAGTTTTAGAAAACCGTAACAATTATTGAAATTTCTGAACAAATAAAAGGGAACCCGCAAATGATCAGAATGTTAAAGTGATATGATTTCTAATAACCATTTCTAGTTCATTAGCCATGGGTTTATTATGAAGACCAGTTTCGCAAATGAAGTTAATCATACGGTTTTTCAACTTTGTATAATGATCACAATCACAAACCATAAATTTATAACTTCCCGTTCAAATGTAGATACTACCCATCAATAGTTTTCCCAAGACCATCATAACATTAACATAATATTTATCACACCATTAGTTCATCACAAATTAAATAAGTTTCATCCGATTAGGATGATAAAAAGAGTTTAGCTCATAATGAGCTTGAACATAACAACATATGACAAGGAAGATGGATATGTAATCATCGGTGAAATGGAACATTCAAACCGATAATCCACATGGATGGCGTTTAGATGATTCCGAGCTTCTTCCAAGTGTTGTATGCACCTCTCGAGCCTCCAAATGATCTTGTAGTCTTGATTCCTGAGAGAGTTTTGTAGAGTAACTCTCCCACCAAAGCTTTTTAAAAATGGTGAACTTAGGCTTCTATTTATAGGCTTTCCGGAGTGTTTAAGCACGGCCCCGTGCTAGTACAATGCTTACGAAAGTGGTCGGCTCGTACATGCAGGTTGTGTCGGGCACGGCTCCGTGCTAAATGGGGCACGTCCCCATGTTGGAGGTGGGGCACGGCCCCGTGCCTAAAAGGCATGGCCTGTGTCTACTTTTAGGGAACAATACTTTTTTGTCCTGTCAGATGTCCAAACACGGGGGTGTGTTAATTAAGCATGGGGGTGTGTTCTGGCAGAGCATGGGGGTGTGCTTAAAGAGGCACAACCCCATGCTTGGACTCCAAAGCTCAGATTACTTCAATTTCTTGCTAAATATGCTTCTTTTGTCCAACTTGTTGGATTCTATGTGCCCAACACATAGAACATTGATGCGGTTAGTACGTAATGATCCAAGTCGGGTTATACCCAATAACAAGCTTAGCAAACACCAATTAATATTCAAATGATGATATGATCATGTAATTGAATAATAACACCAATTTAGAAAATGGGTTTTCTAAATAATTGCATGAGAGATGGAACAACTTATTAGGATATTTTGTTCAAGAATATTACTTAGTGTTATTTAAGTTAGTTAGATAACATTAAGTAATTAAAAGAGTGTATAAGTTATACAACTAAATGTTAATTGTACAAACTTACAAGGGACTAATCTATAAAGTTTGTTTAGTGAAATTTTAAGAGGGAAAGCTTTGGTCAATGGGTTTTGGCCGCCAACCCTCTCCATGAGAGGGTTTTTACCTTCTTGAACACTAAAGACACTATAGCTGGTCCAACTCTCCATCACACATCTCACACACACATGCAAAGTGAAAATTTCGAATCCTTTTCTCTCCCAAAAAGGTGTTCTCGGTTTTCAGCTGATTGAGAGGATTTGGAATCATTCTTGGTGTTTATCTCCCTAACAAGAAGAGTGTTTGCACATTGCTTGGGGTATACTAGCTTGAGGACCTCCTCTTCTTGGAATCTTGGCCGATTTTGACATCTCTATCTTCATCAAATCCACGTTTTGGCAGCCCTTTTGGAAGGATTGTTACGAACTGCTGAAAGGTAGTTTTGGCAGCTTGTTAATGGCTGTCCATTATGCTTGTTTTTGTGTCATAGCTTGCTTATTCACATATTTAGATCCTTTGATTTTGGGTTTGCTTTATACATTCAAATGGTCACTTAAAGAACATCATTTCAGCTTATAAGTAAGTCAATATTATGTTGTTTTTCCTCTGCGTTTTCAGAAAGTTTAATGGGTTAAACTTAGTTTTATGTTCTTGCAAACCCAACACAACTTGCCCTTTTAAACACCCGAAACACAATTTAAGACTTTTTAGTACATTTTTATCATTTTAAGGAAGATATTAAGGAATATTAATGTGCTTTTGATAGGATTTTTATGTATATTTGGAGCACATCACTTTATAGAGTTGCAGCGGAAAGGGGTCGAGCTTTATAGAAAAGTACATTAGATAAAGCATGTTGTTAAAAGTCTTCGGAAGAAATCTGTCTTCAAGAGTTGAGCTTCGGAAGACTTTGTCTTAGAAGCTTTGAAATACTTCATCTTTGGCTTCAGAATATTGGTCTTGGCTTCAGAAGATTTCACACTCAGAATATTTCTGCTGCTTGTGTGAAACTTCTGAAGCATTCTTCTTCAGTACTTGTGCAGCATGCGTGCAGAAAGACTTTGGTTGCTTTAGCCTCTTCAAATATTCTCTACATCATGCTTTCTATCTAAGGCAAATAGTGATGAGTCTTTCCTCTGGCATAAAAGAATGTACCATGTAAACTTTAAGAACATAAATAAATTAGTTAAGAGTGATTTGGTAACTGGAATGCCAAAGAAAGAGTTTACAAGTGATGATCATTGTGTTGCATTCTTGAAAGGGAAGCAACACAAGGTATCTCATAAGCCAAAGGAAAAAGACTCCATCACTACTCCCCTACACTTATTACATATGGATCTCTTTGGCCCCACCAGTGTAATAAGTCTAGGAAGGACCTATTATTGTTTAGTGATCATAGGTGATTTTACAAGCTTCACTTGGGTCTTTTTTCATTGAACTAAGGATGAGACCCCTAAGATTATAAAGAATTTCATCTTAAAGGTTAAGAATCAATATGATTACAAGGTCAAAACTATAAGATGTGATCAAGGAACCAAATTCAAAAACCAAATCCTTGATACATTTTGTGATGAAAAGGGTATTACAAGACAATGTAGTGCTCATAAGACTCCTTAGAAAAGTGTGTTGCTAAAAGGAGAAACAAGACACTTATTGAAGCTGCAAGAGCTATATTGTCTAACTCTAAACTACCCATCACCATCTGGGCAAAGGCAGTTAACACTACTTGCTATGTGCAAAACGGAGTTTTAGTAGTTAAGACACATGGTAAAACTCCTTATGAATGTTGGCACAAGAGGAAACCTTTTATTGATTTTCTCATGTCAATTGGATGTTCTTCCACCATCTTGAATACTAAAGATCAAATTGCCAAGTTTGATGAGAAATCAAATATAGACATTTTATTGGATACTCTTCCTAAGCCAAGGCTTATATAGCATACAATCTCATAACTAGACTAGCTAAAGAGTCAACCAATGTGACTTTCAATGAGCGCACTCCCAGTGTGAAAGGTTCTGGTCCTGATTGGCAATATAATCTTGAGTTAATTACCAACTATTTTAGCAAATCTTGTGAGCATGTTTTAGGATCTACAGATATACTACCTACATTTGATCCTGATCTAAGATTTGAGCTAAGAAGACCTTCAAGCTATACTACTTCAGCTCCAGTTGTAACTAACTCTGTAAATGAAGTTTCTATCAGCATAATAAGGACAAATTCAACTGATACATTTGAGATGCCTTCAAGCTCCAGCTTAGAGGCACAACACTCAAATAAAGAAGCTTGAAATGTTGAAGATCATGGTGGTGGTGAAAGTGATCAAGAATTTTTTGATGCTGAAAATCATGGTGGTGGTGAATGTGATCAACAATTTCTTGATGCTGAAAATCAATTCATCTAAGACATCATCAATGATGTCACACACTCATTAGTCTTTCTTGAAAAGTGTGCTAATATGGTTGGAGAAACTTCATTGCCTGATCTAAATTTCTTTAATTTAAATCTCTCTAAGAAACTTGTTGTGATCCCACAACTAAGGATTCACAAGTCTCATCCTACCACAAACATAATTGGAGATGTTGACTCAGGGGTAAAACAAGAGGACAAACCCATGATGCAAATGTTTGTCTTCACTCTTATTTCTTATCCCAGATAAAGCCAAAGAAAATTGATAAGGATTTAAAGGATGGAAGTTGGGTTGAAGCTATGTAAGAGGAGTTTCTTCAGTTCAATGGCAAAAGGTCTGGATCCTATGTCCTCTTTCTCAGGGAAGACTACCATAGGATTGAAATGGATGTTTAAGAATAAGAAGAATGATAGAGGACTTGTCATAAAAAAACAAGGCTAGACTAGTTATTCAGGGATATACACAAGAAGAAAGAATTGACTACACAAATGTCTTTGCTCCTATTGCAAGACTCAAAGCTGTTAGAATATTCTTAGCTTTTGCTGCATCCAAGGATTTCAAGGTCTACCAACTCGATGTCAAGTGTGTTTTTCTTAATGGGGTAATTGATGAAGAGGTGTATGTCAAAGAACCACCTAGTTTCTAGATCCTGATCATCATGATTATGTCTGCAAGCTTGATAAAGCTCTTTATGGGCTATACCAAGCTCCTAGGAAGTGGTATGAGACTCTATCTTAGTATCTTTGTCAACATGGATACAAAAGAGGGACTATAGATGGAACTCTCTTCATGAAAGGAACATGGAATGACTTAATGCTAATACAAGTATATGTAGATGACATTATTTTTAGGTCAACCAATCTAAACTTCTGCAAAGACTTTGAGAAGCTGAAGAAAATGGATTTGAAATGACTGTAATAGGAGAACTCAGTTTCTTTCTAGAAGTTCAAGTGAAGCAGATTGATAGGGCATCTTCATAAGTCAATCAAAGTATATGCAAGACAAACTTACAAGATTCAACATGACTAACTGTAAGGTTGCTAAGACACCAATAGCATGAAACCACTCCTTTGGGCCTAATCTTATAGGGGAGTGCGTGGATAAACATCTCTACAAGGCTATGATTGGGTCTTTTCTGTACCTCACAGCTTGTAGGTCTGATATCATTTGTGCCACACGTATTTGTGCAAGATATCAAGCTAACCCCAAGATGTCACACCTAGTCTTTGTCAAGAGATTTTTAAGATATCTCAAAGGTGCCTTAACACTTGGCTTTTCATATCCAAAGAATTCTGACTTCAACTTGTATACATATACAAATAATGACTATGGTGGCTGCAATATGATAGCAAAGTCTACATCAGGGGGATGTTAGTTCCTTGGTGGAAGGATAGACCCATGGCAATGCAAGAAGCAATCATGTGTTTCTACATTAACAACTAAAGCTAAATACATTGTTGCTGCAAGCTACGTGTTCAAGTGCTTTGGATACAGAATTAGATGCTAGATTATGGAATCAACTTCAAAGAGACTCCAAGTGCTATCTCTATCATAGAGAATCCTGTGTAACACTCAAGGACAAAACATATCAATATCAGGTATCATTTTATTAGACATAACTTTGAAAAGAGATTAATCAAACTAGTCAAAGTTAAAACAAATGAACAATATGTTGATCTGTTCACCAAAGCTTTTGATTAGCAGATATTTAAGTATCTTGTATCAGCTATTGAGATGATTAACTTTGAGTAGCTTTTCTTAAAACTTAATCATATTATTTCCAAAAGTTGTGTGTCCTAAGTTGTCTATCACGTTCATAAGCCCTTGTTTACTCTAGAGGCAAAATTCTTCTAGAAGACATTTCTTAGAATTTTGAAAATTTTGATCTTTTTATTATTTGGAAGATATGCATTTAGCTTTGGAAGAAATTTAAATCTTCAAAACAAAAAACTACTTAAGGAAATTTACCTTAGGAAGAAATTTCAAAAATATCTTCCGAAGCTTAACTTTATTCCAAGTACTTGTATGTTTTCACGAACAATATTATTCCGAAAGCAATTAGCTCTCGGAAGCTTAATTTAAACTCCAAGTCTTAATCTCTTCCGAAGCACTTTGGCTTTGAAAGGTTTTTATCAAAACTTTCTAAGTAAAATTACCTTTGAAAGATATTAGACTTCCAAAAACTACTTTTTGGGCAAAAGATATTTTTTTAGACGTGGGACCATCATCCAGATTTCAAAGTTTGTTTATTGTTTTATTAACTTTGTCTGAGATCCATTTCATATATACACCCAATGATTCCCTACTTTTTGACTCTCTTTTTCCCCTGTACTATTCCAAAACCTAAATTCACTTACAAACCGCCTTTGTTCTTCACTTTCTTTCCTTAAGCTTTTTTAAAATGGCCAACCTAAACCACAAATAACCTTGATTTCTCCATGCAACTCACAAGCAACATAATCAGGTTGCCCAGTTTAACTCTAAGAAGGATTCTAGTTTCTCAGAGGTTTGTTGATTTCTAGCTTTATCCAACTACTTCACCTCCCTGACCCTTGATCCTACATTCTATGAGGATCATCTGCTTGAATTCTGGAAGACTTGTTAAGAGGTTATATTGGATGGGAGAAGGCACTATCTGCTATAGTGTAGGGGAGAATAATCTTCATCCCTCCAGCCATCATCAACACTCATCTTCAACTGGATGACGAGGAAGGTGAATTGTCCTTTAAAAAAGAAGTTGTCATCCACTCCTTTCAGTAGACGGGCTATGAAGGAGATTTCTTGTAAAGACCTTTAGGAAAGAAAAGGTCTCATCTCAAAGGAAGTACATGCTTCATGTGGTCATCCACAGCTTGAATGGTTCAAGGAGTCAAGTTCAGGTACTCATAATTTGTCTAAACAAATTTACTTGCAAACTTGGACTCCTTAGAGTAATACTGTTTCTTTAGATATGTTCAGTACATTCTCACTGTGACTAGGCTGACAGGTGAGGGAAGCATGTAATATTTTTAAATTGGGAAGATGAAGCCTGGTATATTTAAAATAATAAAGAAGCCAATTTGTTAGGATCAGTGATCTATGTTTGATTGATTAGAGAGTATAGCAGCGGAAATCGAACAATGAATTAGCCAATTCACAAGAACGAAACGATATTCAATGAAGAACAAAGACGGTTATAGAGAGAGAATTTCTGCAAATATATTTCATTCAATATTCGCTTTCGTGGTAACAGAATGTCACACTTACAATTAGGTCGACACCTCTAATATAAGAGATGCGACGTCTGCTGATGTCACTTGATAATGACATCTAACAGATTTATTACAACTGAAACACAACTACTGAAGATGTCAAAACAGCTGACATCTCCTTACAAAAATGCTAAGTGTATCAGTTGTTATAACTACTGAAAAACATAAAACTACTGAAACTACAACGACAGAAGAACAGCTCTTCAGTCATTTTACAAAACTACTGAAAGTAAAAATATAAAACTACTGATATCACAACTACTGAAGAAGTACTCTTCAGCTGTTGTGACAAACTACTGAAACTTCAGTACTTGATCTTCAGACTTGAACTTCAGATGTTTCATCAGCTGATGACTTCAGTAGATATCATCAGCTGATGTCTTCAGTCTTTGTCTTCAGACTTTGTACATCAGTTGTTGATCTTTAGCACTTGTAAACTCTTCAGCTTTGTACTTCAGTACTTGAACTTCAGCTTCAGCACTTGTGTTCTTCAGCTGTTCAGCTTCAGTACTTGTGTTCTTCAGCTGTTCAGCTTTAGTACTTGTGTTCTTCAGCTGTTCAACTTCAGTACTTGTGTTCTTCAGCTGTTCAGCTTCAGTATTGTGTTCTTCAGCTGTTGTACTTCAGCACTTTAGTTCTTCAGCTGTTGAAGTCTTCAGCACTTGATCTTCAGCTGTTGAAGTCTTCAGTACTTGTCAAACTGCTGAAGAAGCTTTCAGCAGTTGTTGTGTATATCATGTGGGACTTAGAGGTTTTCTGATCTTGGCTCTTGTTTTCTTTTGGTCCAACAAACTCCCCTGAACCAATGCAGCCAAAACCTCTAATTTATTTATTATCCCACTTATTGTTGGCAAAAGGTTGGTCTTTTTCCTTCTTGATCAGTAGAGAAGATGACCCATATAAGCTCCGGCCTGGGAAGAAGTCTCAGATATTTGTTTGGCAAGATATGAATGGGAACTCTGTTTTGGGGAACTGGACACAGAGTTGTTATCCCATTCATGAGATCTACTTCCCGTGTATGAGCCTGTAGGATTCTCTGGTGTAGGCTCTGAGAAACATGATTTGTTCTTCCATGGTCAGGTTCTCGGCTTCACCATCAAACAATCCTCTCGCCCATACAGCTCTGAGATGTACTTGCCTGTTTGCCATTTTTTGAGCTCAACTGTTGTAATTTGTCTGTATGCAAACTCATCAGGATGATTCCCTTCGAGTAACAGACTGAGCTCATTTTGTTTGAAGTTCTCAAGCCTCTTGTAGACTAACCCTTTTTAATAATCCTGTTCTCTAGCATCTTCTGGGTGGTTGTTTAGTCTCGTAGGCCTTCTTGAAATCTTCGACAATCTCCCAGGGTGATACTACAAGGGCCACTGTGATCTCTTCATCTACGATCCTCTTGACTTGACCCTTGTATCTCGAAGGAATGTCTTTCTTTACAATCCTGTGAGCCACCCTCGGATCAGGCCATACTCTCACCTCTTTCCTTCTGATATTGAAATGTGTTGGCGAGAGTGTACAACCTCAGAGCTTCTTTCTTCATGCTGATAATTGATGACGAAGCAGCATAAGTTTTGTCAATGCTTTTCAGCATTTCATCATCATGAAGCTTTTGCTGCTCCTCTTCTTCAATCTTTACTCTCACAGCATCCATTTGTGAGGTGGGAGTGATGGGCATAGGTTTGGCTTTCGCCAATGTTAGGACTGCAGACAGAGGCATCCTATCTTCTTCCACATCATCCTCTCTCTTCTTCTTCTAGCCTCAACACCCTTCTCTTCTTCTTCTTGGGTGCATCATCGGCTGTTGGTTTAGATGGTAAGGGAGTTGGTTTTGTGGGTTGAGGTTGTGGTTGTTTGGATTTGGGCTTTGAGATTGGTTTGGAGATTTGAGGGGTAGGCTGTTTTTGAGTGGGTGGAAGGGAAGGTTGTTCCAGCATCTTGGTTTGTGAGTTTAGCCTTTGTAAGTCTTGCCATTTCAAACTTTTTCCAGCCCCAGCCTCATCAAGGGCTTCAATGATAATCCCCTTGTGGAATTGCTCAGACAGACAGATTCTGGTGGCTATAGCCAGAATACTGTCTCTGGTCCACGCACGAATCTCCATCAAAGATCTTCCTAAGTATTTGGCAATGAACCGATCATGATCTCGAATCTCTCCTTTTCAAGTGCATCATACCCAGCCTATCGGGTTTGAATCTCCTCCACTTCCAACTTCCTGATTTCACTATCTAATGTGGCTGTATCCAAACCTTGCCTGAAGAGTTGCTCAATGATCTTATCCATGGATCGGCTGTGTGTATCATCAGCATCTTTTACCAGCTCTTCCAAGGATTTTTCTTCAGCAGTAGGTTGATCATCAGCACTTTTCTTTCGTTTATAGGTGATCATTGTTGCTTTTCTTTTTCCAACTCCTGGGTTTGCTCTTGGGCCTTCTCATCCTCTGTTCTTTTCCTCTATCTTTCTTTCCCTGCAGTACTCTCCCCCTTTTTGGATGCATTGGTGGTAGGGTTTGTACCGCAAAAGTGTCTTTTGACAGCAGCATCAATCAATGGTTGTAAAGTTGAGGAAATCCTCTCATCAATGGCTTTAGTCACAATGTCAATGATTATGGGTGTGATGAGAGGGAGGGATTTTTGAAGACAGCAACTATTTGCTCAGGAGGGTTCTGTTCCTGGAAATAGTACCAAAGCAGAGGCATGTGGCTTAGTTGTTGGGAGTGGCTCAGTGTTTGGAAGACCTTCAGATGAAGGTGCCATCTGTGGGTTTGTGGAGGCAGATGGTCTTTCTCCTTGAGAGAGTTGGTCAAGTAGGTTTTGCAGCCTACTGACTTCCTCCTCAAGGATTGTGTTCTGGGCAAGAACATCATAGAAAAAGCCCAGGTCATCATCAACAGAAGCTGAATCACCTGACCTCCTGCTTGGAGCAGGATGTACATGCACTGGTGTAGACCAGTTGTAGCATGTGCCCCTTTGTCTTGGTACTGGGGACTTCCAGCCTCAGGACTATGTCCATCATTAGCTGTTGCCTCTAGTGAGGTCTTAGCAATGTTACCAGCCTCATTCTGATCATGTGCTGATGCAGAAGAGGTGGCAGCCTCACTAGATATTCTAATCTCCCTATCTACACCAGGAGATAGAAGTGGTAAACCCCTATGCTATGGGTTCTCAATTGCACTTTGGTCCTCCCCCTCCATGGTAGAGGTGTTCCCAGTAGTATTGGTATCTGGGGAGGGGGTGAGGAGTGCAATTGAGTCAGCTTTGTGCAACAAGCAATGTAGGCTTTGAGGGGCGGTTGCATGGGGTGGGGGGATAGAAGCAGTGTGCACCTGGGGAGGATGGTGCTCTTCAATGGCAATCCCCTCAAGTGAGGAAGATCCGAGATGTGTGGGTACCCCTTGTGTGGTTGCTGCAGGCTCCTGTTGAGAGGAATCCTGAGCGGCTATGGCTGGAAGAGTCCTTATATCCACTAGGGGGTTATAGCCAGTGGATATATCCTGCGTTTGTGTTGCAGGGCATCCTCAGGGGGCTTATTTCCCTGAGTAGCCGTTTTGGGTTTCTTTTTGGTGGGTTTGGTGGGGACTTTTGATTTGGAGTGGTGGCTGTGGGTTCCAGCTGCGTGGGTTTGCGCAGCTTGGCAGCCATTTTGAGTGAGTGGTCAGAGTTGTGCCGGGAGTATACTTCAGGCAAACAGCCATAGCAGGGACTCCCAGGCCAACAAGTCCCTCAGCTTGAAGCTGGTTTGTAATTATGGCCATTATGAACCGCGGATATAATATCCAACGGTTAGCAGTTAGTTTTTGAGCCATATCCTTGAGCTCTGAAAATATTATTTCTGAAAAATTAAAAGGCTATTGCTCAAGAATAGAATACATTACCTGCTACCACTTTGTAGACATTTGATCAAGACGAAGTCTTAGGAGCCAAACAGACATTTACCATGTGGAAATTAGGCGTTCAGCGTCATGGAAATGTTTCTTCTTATAGTGAGGCACTAAGGTTGCCCTGATATCCATGGTGGGCAAAGGATAATCAGTTGTGCCCTTGGATATCCAGCAGGAGAAATGGCATCATCCAGATGTAGATTTTGACGAAGTATTTCGGGAGTGATGACCACTTCGTGGTTGTTGACGACCGACCGGAGAGATGCTGTGTTGTTCTCCCCAGTGGTGATGGTGACATTCATCCAAAACTATGGAGGGATTCGGCATGAAGGATGGGATTGAGAAGAATTCTGTTTTGTATTGTGACTGGACCATAAGATCGATAGCATATCGAACTTAGCCCAGAATGCGATTTAGTAAGGTAAGCTACACAGTTGTGTCGCGGTTTGATTTGCATGGACGCCATTTAGAAGAGAGAAGTTTTGGAGAGGAACGTTAGGTTTGAAGAAGATGAAGCTTTGAAGGATTAGGTCTGGGATATTTATAGGGTACGGGTTAGAAAACGACTGAAGGATTTGGTGTTAGTCATCAGTATTTTTAAACGACTGTTGACATGGTATTACCCTTTCAGACGTTGAAACAGCTGAAGTCGTGGTGTTAGGCATCAGTAGTTAGAAAACTACTGAAACCGTGGTTTTGACTTCAGATGATGAAACAACTGAGGACTTGGTGTTTGTCATCAGTAGTTGTGAAACTACTGAAGACAGTGGTTTTGTCATCAGTTGTTGTAAACAGCTGAAGACTTGGTATTAGTCATCTAGTTTATAAAACTACTAAGACATGGTTTTGCTTCAGTTGTTTAGAATGAAACAGCAGTTATTGAAACAACTGAAGAGAAAGTTCTCTTCAGTAGTTTTCGTCAATTCATAGCCTTTCAGCTGTTTCATACTGTCCTCAACACTTACTCATAAGACATTGCATCTGCTTTGCAGGTGTTTCATAGGACGTCAGTACTTATCTGTTTGTACTGATTTCAGTAGTTGTAACTACATCAGTAGTTGTAACTACATCAGTAGTTGGAACAGATAAAGTACTCAGTACTGGTGAGGCATTTAGCCATCAGTAGTTATAAAAACTACTGAAGGTGAAAGAACTCATCAGTACTTATATGTGACATGGTTACCAATGATCACCATACTTTTTACTGAAATCATCAGTAGTTGTCACTTATTCTAGCTGCAACATACCAAGCCTTAACACAAGGTTTTGGAAAGTAGAACTATCAAAGGCTTAGTAAAAATATCTGCAAGCTCATCAGCACTAGGCACAAACTTAGGATCAATCAGACCTTTTTCAAGCAATCCCGAATAAAATGATGTCTGATCTCTATATGTTTGGTCCTAGAGTGCTGGATTGGATTTTTGACAATACACAGAGCTGAAGCACTATCCATTAATAATGGAGTCTTAGTCTCTGTAATGCCATAATCCAGAAGTTGTTCTGAAGCCAGAGTACCTGAGAGTACAACTTGCAGCAGTAATGTACTCGGCCTCAGCAGTTGATGTAGCAACAGATGTTTGTTTCTTACTCTGCCAAGAAATCAAACAGTTGCCTAGGAATTGACAACCACCAGAAGTTGACTTTCTAGTTAACTTGCACCCTGCATAATCACTATCTGAAAAGCAACTAATTTGCAAGAGTGTCCAGTGGAATACCATAAACCCAGAGATTGTGTACCTTGCAAATATCTAAAGATTCTCTTGACTGCAATCAAATGAGACTCTTTAGGAGCAGCCTGAAATCTAGCACAACACATGTAGCAAACATAATATCTGGTCTAGAAGCTGTTAAATACATCAAGGACCCAATCATACATCTGTAAAGCGTTTCATCAACAGCTTTACCTTTCTGATCAGCATCCAGTTGTGTGGTGTTGCACATAGGAGTAGAACAGGGCTTACATTTTGTAAATCAAGCTTTTTTAAAGATCTTTTGTATATTTGACTGATGAATAAGGTTCCATCAGCCTTTTGTTTGATTTGCAAGCCTAGAAAGAACTGTAATTCTCCCATTGCACTCATTTCAAACCTCTTTTTCATTAATGTTGTAGAATCATCACACAACTGGGGATCAGAGGATGCAAAATGATATCATCAACATAAATCTGAACGAGTAGCTTATGCTGATCCACCTTCTTAATAACCAAAGTTTTATCAATGGAGCCTCTAGTGAAATTATTCTTAAGAAGAAAAGTAGAGAGTGTCTCATACCAGGCTCTAGGAGATTGTTTCAACCCATAAAGAGCCTTATCAAGTTTATACACCCATTCAGGATGTTTATTATCCTCAAAGCCTGGTGGTTGACACACATAAACTTCTTCCTTTATTTTACCATATAAAAAAACACTTTTGACATCCATTTGAAAAACTTTAAGATTGTGGAATGCAGCATAGGCTAAAAAAATCTGATTGCCTCTAGTCTGGCTACAGGGGCAAAGGTTTCATCATAGTCAATACCTTCTTCTTGTGAAAACCCCTGTACACCAGTCTAGCCTTGTTCTTAACAATAAGCCCATTTTCATCAGTTTTGTTCCTAAACACCCATTTAGTGCCTATTGCACACTTACCTGGGGGAAGAGGAACCAGTTCCCACACTTGCTGTTTCTTGAACTGAAGTAGCTCAAGCTGCATAGCTTCAACCCATCCATTGTCTCTCAAAGCAACATGGTAGTTCTTGGCTCTAGCTGACTGATGATGAAGAGAGCATAGAAGAAGAAGTTAGACAATTGACATCTTGTTGAAACACCAGCATTGATATCACCAATAATCTGGGACATGGGGTGATTCTTCAGTTCTTGATAAACAATGAGATCTGTGCAAGTGTTTGTAGAACCTTCAGCAGCAGCAGATGTTGATGTAGACTCTTGAAACCAAGAATTAGATGGTAACTCAAAAGATGTAGTGGAAACATAGATCTCATCAGCATTTATTGTGGATGGAACTGCTGAAGCTACAGGAACATCAAATTTAGCAGACACAGGCAGTTGGTCACTAAACTTGAATAGGTGAGTATTGATATTATCATCATCATCATCAATACCACCAGGTGGAAGACATGCTGCAGAAGAGATTTATCCACAGGATCTGCAACAGCTGGAGGTTGATAAGGAACATATTGCAGTATGTCCAAATCAAACAACTCCACAGGGTTTTGTGTAATCTTGTCCAAAGGAGATTCATTAAACTTCACATGCAAAGTCTCTTCAACTATCTTGTTCTGCAGTTGAAGACTCTGTATGCCTTGCAAGTAGATGAATAACCAACAAAATACCCTGCATCCACCTTAGGATCAAATTATGGAGTTGATCCTTTGTGTTGAGAATAAAACAGGGACACCCAATGCTTTTGAAGAATGAAATTAGAGGAGCCAAGTGATGGAGAACTTCATATGGAGTCTCATCAACCTCTCTATTTACTAAAACTCTATTCTGCACATAGCAAGCTGTGTTAACAGCTTCAGCCAAAAGGTCCATAGCAAACCAGAGTCAGCCAGCATGGACCTTGCAGCTTCAATTAGGGTCTGTTCTTTCTCTCCACTACTCCATTTTGTTCTGGAGTCCTTGGGATGCTAAACTGCCTTTTGATTCTTTGAGAGATAGAAGTCATCAAGTGTATGGTTTCTGAATTCAGTTCCATTATCACTCCTGATACACTTGACTGGAAGGGAATACTGTCTTCAATATACAACACAAAGTGAATAACCTTCTGAGCAACCTCATCCTTTGAATGTAGAAAGAAAGTCCATACAAATCTGGAGTAATCATCCACATTACCAGACAGTATTTCTTCTTTGCCATGCTCATCACTCTCACAGGACCAAATAGATCCATATGCAGTAATTGCAAGCAGGTAGTGGACTTAGGCTCTTCAATAGGAGGGAATGAGACTTTGTGCTGTTTTCCTTTTAAACAAGCAGTGCAGGTTTCATCACAGTGGAACTCCTTTATTGGTAAGCCTCTGACTAAACTATTGTGGGTAAGCTGATTCATGTTTTTGAAATTAACATGACCAAGCCTTCTATGCCACAGTTTAGATTCTTGAGAAGAGGCTTTGGAAAATAGGCAAGGATTGCCTCTGAGATCATATTTCTTGGAAAGATCTAAGGCATACACTCTTCCTGTCCTGTTGGCTCTCAGGAGAGTGTGATCATCCAACACCTGTCAATCAAATGCAGAACTTTGGATGACAGAATCCTACCGTTCTGACTGGTGAAAAGAGCAACATGGCCTTTATCACACATTTGACTGACACTCAAGAGATTGTACTTGAGATTTTCCACATGATTAACATCATCAAATTTGATTTTCCATTGGAGACAAAACCATTTCAATGATGTAACCTCTAGCATCGTTGCCAAAAGAAACAAACCCCTTCTTTCCTTGAGAGTAGTCATGAAGAAGAGAGTTGTCCCAGTCATGTGCATAGATCCCCCACTATCTACATACCAGATGCTACTTTGGCATGTTGGAGAACCCTGCAATAATAAACAGTTAGTTAGTTTTGGAGACCAAACCTTTTTGGTTTTGGGCCTGGTCTCATCAATAGATGGTAAACTAACAGGTTTATTTGAAACAACAGCCTGAGAGGAAGAAGATGGTGAAGAAGAGGAATCCTTTGGCTTAGACCTCCTTTTCTGTAGTTTCAACATAGGAGCATCTAATTGGTTAACTCTACCCAACAGATGTTGAACCATCATAACCAGCTATGTCTGATTTTGTGATAAGCTTTCAGCTCATCAGACACATTGCTAGTGGAGTTTGAAAGTTCCTATGTTGCACCTTCTTCTTCTGAGCACTCTCAGCTGTCACCTGTTAAACCCCTTCCTTTTTGGATTTCTTTGAGGACTTAAGGGTTACAGGATTGATGTTGCTGATACAAATATGGTCTCAAACTCAGTTTTCATTTTTACCATTTTCTCTTTAATTTCTTCTTTATGTTTGAGTTGGAACCTCTTTTGTACCAGCAATCATCTGTAAGATGATTGAACAAACCACATACTTCACATGGGTCTTCTTCATCTTAGGTTGATCATCAACTAAAGAGGGTGAAGCAACTGAAGACTTGTTCTTCAGTGCTTTAGAAGCATTGTTTGCTTTCTTGACTTCCTCTTTAGTAGCCTTCAAACTCTTTTACTGACAGTTTTCTTCTTTTCAGTACTGACAGTAGTTGGAGTTTGAACTTCAGGTGTTAAATCCTGCTCTCTAGTCTTTTCAGGACTTTCAGAATTAACTCCTGAGTTGATCAACTCATTGATCATAGTGTCAGCATTTGAACCATCAACATCAGCTGATAGGTTCTAGAGGGCTTGATGCTGCTTCTACTTCTACTTCTGATTGTCTGTTATCAGAAAGTAGATCACATGATGAGATGGATTGGTTATTACTCTCACCATCAGATTCTACCTCTGCTCTTGGAGTAAAATCTGTAGGTGGAGCAGTGTGATTGTAACCAATGCCAAACTTCACATTGGAAGCAGATTGCTTACTAAGAAGCATTTCAAAACCTTTGCATGATTGTACCCATCTATCACACTCTACCTGGTAACTGCAAGGGTTTCTTTGAGATCTTTATACTTCTCTAGAAGTATCTCTTCCCTAGCCTTATCATCAGTTATTTGGCATTTCAGTTTGTAAATCTCATCATTTTTGTCATTAAGCACAGACTCAAATCAGCTTTTGCTTTTGGAAATTATTTGTTCTAGCTTAATGTTCTTGTTGATTAAAGCTACATTTGCTTCTCTAATAGATGCAAATGCTGCTATGCATGTTTCAGAATATAATTTGGCTTTTGCCTCAGAGGATACCTGTGATACCTTTGGTGTAGAGGCATTAGAGGATGAAGTATCAGCAGAATCCAAGCCATAAGAGCTAGATTTCCAAAGGGACTTTCACCACCATGTTGACTAGCACCTGAGAACAGTTCTTCATGACCAGACAAGTCATCTGGTAAACTGCTCCAGTCAACAACTCCTGGGGTGAAGAAGCTGTGTTGTTGAGGTTGAGTTTGTTGATGCGATTGGGAAGGTTGTGGTTCAGGCAATGCTTGTGGTTGTTGTGCAATTGGAGCTTGAACAGGATTTGGTTGAGGCACATAATAGCAGGGATAAGGATATGACATTTGACCCTGGGGAACAAAGTATGCAGGAGATCTAGGATGTGAATGATGACCAGAACTAGCAGGATGTTGCCCTCGTTTGTGGACTAGTACTAGGAAAAGTCACAAAGGTGTGCAGAAGAGTTAGATCCAGTTGATCTACACTCTCTTGCAAAGTGTCCCAGCCTTTGGCATTTGTGACACCTCAACTTACTCTGTCAAAACCAACTTTGGTTTTGCCAGAGAGTCCAGGAAATTCCTGCCAGTTCTTTATAGAACTTCTGAGATCTGATATTATCAATGCCATTTGGCTCAGAATATCCATATCTTCTAGATCATCATCAGCAATTCCTTTCAGATCATCCATAATGAAGCATAGATTGTCACTATTACTGCCAGAATGACTCTCAATACCAACAAATGCATGATCAGAACTATTTGAAGAGAAATCAATATGCTCATCATAATTGCTTTCAGATGCAAACATTCTGACTCATGACCAACCAAGGCAGTATTCCCTAGTACAAAGTCATCAGTGAGCTTTCCTGATGAGGACAGTTTCCTCTTCTGCTCTATCTTTCTTTCAAATGTAAGCAGTTTTCCATGAAGTTGGGTGAGAGATAGGCCATCCAGATTTGCACTGGAGCGTAGGACAATAGTGTATGTGTCCCATCTCTCAGGAAGTGATCTGAGGAATCTGTTGTTCATCTGGCTATTGGTGTATTCCTGTTTCACCATTTTCAGCTCAGATATCAAGCAGGAAAAACGCTCAACTGTTGAGTCAGTGTCTCACCCTTTCTATGAGAGAATGTCTCATATTCTTGGGCAAGGATTTCTATATTGTTTGCTAAGACCTCATCTGTGCCACCGAATTGTTCCTTCAGGGCATTCCAGAGATCATGAGCAGTTTCATGATGCATAAGCCCAGAATAGATTTCATTGGGCAGTGCCATGGCTAGAATTCCATGGGCTTTAGCATCAATCTCAAATAGTTTCCGATCTTCATCAGAGTATTGTTCCTTCTTCTTCGGAACCATTTGATTGGTTTCCGGATTGTTCACCATAGGCTTATGTGGTCCATGTACCACAGATGTCCAACAACCTGAACTGTTAACAGACAGGTGATGAAGCATTCTTCGTTGCCATATGTTATACTCGGTCCTAACCAGCATCGGAGGCTTGGTTGAGGAACCGGTATTGTGAGGATCATTAGAAGGAGTCATCATCTCAGATTCAATCAAACTCGGTTAAGCTAAAACAGATTTAGAACAAACACAACAACCAATTGAACCAAAAGAGATCTCAAAGTAAATGAACGAAAGCGACAGAAATGCAATAATCTATAACCAGTTCTTGCGAATACGCTAATTCAATCAAACACAGATATCAATTAGCAGTTTCAATGATCAATTGTTAGATCGATCAATGATTAACCATGCTCTGATACCACTTGTTAGGATCAGTGACCTATGTTTGATTGATTAGAGAGTATAACAGCGGAAATCGAATAATGAATTAGCAATTCACAAGAACGAAACGATATTCAATGAAGAACAAAGACGGTTATAGAGAGAGATTTCTGCAAATATATTCATTCAATATTCGCTTTCGTGGGTAACAGAATGTCACACTTACAATTAGGTCGACACCTCTTATATAAGAGATGTGACGTCTGCTGATGTAACTTGATAGTGACATCTAACAGATTTATTACAACTGAAACACAACTACTGAAGATGTCAAAACAAATGACACCTCCTTACAAAAATGCTAAGTGTTATCAGTTGTTATAACTACTGAAAACATAAAACTACTAAAACTACTAAAGCTCTTCAGTCGTTTTACAAACTACTGAAAGTAAAAATATAAAACTACTGATATCACAACTACTGAAGAAGTACTCTTCAGCTGTAGTGACAAACTACTGAAACTTCAGTACTTGATCTTCAGACTTGAACTTCAGATGTTTCATCAGCTGATGACTTCAGTAGATATCATCAGCTGATGTGTTCAGTCTTTGTCTTCAGACTTTGTACATCAGTTGTTGATCTTTAGCACTTGTAAACTCTTCAGCTATTGTACTTCAGTACTTTGAACTTCAGCTTTAGCACTTGTGTTCTTCAGCTGTTCAGCTTCAGTACTTGTGTCTTCAGCTGTTCAGCTTCAGTACTTGTGTTCTTCAGCTGTTCAGCTTTAGTACTTGTGTTCTTCAGCTGTTCAGCTTCAGTACTTGTGTTCTTCAGCTGTTGTACTTCAGCACTTTAGTTCTTCAGCTGTTGAAGTCTTCAGCACTGGATCTTCAGCTGTTGAAGTCTTCAGTACTTGTAAAACTGCTGAAGAAGCTTTTAGCAGTTGTTGTGATATCATGTGGGACTTAGAGGTTTTCTGATCTTGGCTCATTGGTTCTTTTGGTCCAACACAATTGTGCTCCGGGGTAAAAACAACCCCTGTCCCTAAAATGTTAGAGCCATTGCTCAAGGTGACAACCTAGCAACACATACTAGTGTTGAACCCACACTTTTACCTCTCAACCACCTAACAGCCCCAAATCATCGTCACCTACCAAAGAATATCCAAACAAACCTCTGCATTAGCTATTTAGCTTGTTTAGGCTCCCATATCCTCACCTGAGGAGCAAACCACTCCCATCTTATCAAGAATCAATGTTCAGGTTCCTCATGCTCAGCCTGATGAGCACATTAGCCCATCACGTTTAAGCCTTCATTCAAAGTCTAAACACTCAAGTTAGCAACCTTCAGGGAAAGTTACCATCCCCAAACTCAAGTTCTCAACCAAATATCCCTAACCTTGAGTTCTATGATGGTGAAGATATGATGATTCAATGAGTACCATGAGTCTTTCCACTCCTCCCCTACTTAAAGAAAGATGTTTACTCCTGTTTCTCCCATATCTAGCCCTCATCATCTACCCATCACTAAGGTGGATCTCCCTAAACCTATTCAGGAGGTCCATATGGAGAGGCTCTCACTTCTGCAAGTGATTACATCATTAAGACCTAAATCATGGCAACTCATTCCACTGACACTTCACTTGAAGCTGTCAGTGAACATAGGAAATCCAGCAGCCAAGAACATGGTGTGGTGGTGAGAGTGAAGACTTTGGTCCAATTATCTCATCCTTTAATGATTCTTCTGATGAAGATGAAGGGAACTTGAGACTAAAGGTGCAAAAACTATCACAAACTTGCTCCTCTAGAATCTAAGGATAGTCATCACGAATATCAGGTGACTACCTTACAAAATAAGGTCAATAATTTGCAACTTGAGATATCTTATCTCAAGGAACAACTAGCTTGGAGACCTTTAAGGAGAGCTCATCCAAGAGGACAAGAACTTGTGGATGTGATTGACCTAACTCCTAGCTCACTTATGCAAGAGGGTGATGCTACAAAAAGGGGGAGAAAGTCATTGCAACTCACAAAACTTGGAGTTCTTCACATAGTATGGACATTGAGGACTCATAATCCTCATTTGCAATTGTCTATACTTAGCAGCTTCCTCAAGTTCACATTAAAGTGGGCTCACTTGACTCACTCATTTAGAGTCTATTTGAGGAAGGTATTCCAAGGGCTATGTTATCCCCACCCCGAAGAACTTCGAACTATATAATTAGGTGGAGTATGATGCTGATAGAAGAGCCCTCATACTTCAAAGTGTTCAAGGGCAACAAGAAGTCTTCAACTTTAAGAACCATGAACTACTATGAAGGTCTTGACCTAATCAACATGCCACTTGTCAATCCATGCCAATCTAGGCAAGCTGGCAGCCTGGATCAAAGGATTCAAGACATGATTACTAAATAGTTCGGCCAAAGAAGAAGACAAAGGCAATCAAGTAATGCCATTGGTCAACTGGATGTTGAGGCAGACCCTGCGATTAGCTTCAAAGGGAAAACCTTGACTGAAGTCCTAGTGATAGAGACTGAGAGCCCTGTTACAACTACAACTTCTTCAGCAATCCAATGTCTTAGTGAAACATCTGTTGGTGAAGGTGTATCATAACCTCTCAATGGCCGGAGAATGGATGCTACTCCAAGCAATGAAGGCTAAGGCTCTGTCCACCTTAAGTCACAAAGGTCTATAGGTGATATAAGGAAAAAAATTATGACTCCTAAGGATATTGAGGAAGAGGAGAGAGAGAGGAAGAGGAAGCTAAGGGGAGAAAGTTACACTACTGGTCTTTAGGATTCATGGAATCTACAATCGGGGATACCCCTAGACCAAATACTCAAAATGATGAGTTAAGGGCAGTCATGATTACTTACTTCCAGACTAGGAACTATGATATTGATCAAATCATATCTCTCCTTTTAGAGAAATTAAATGAACTAGCAGAAATGAAAATGTCTAGAGAGAAGAAAGAAGTAGAGGAAACAAGATTACTCCTTGAAATCAAAGAAGAAAGGAGACAGAAAATACTATACTAACATGTTCCCACTATCTCCCAACTCAAGAAAGCCCTGTGCAAGAGACTATGGTAACACAAGAACCTAAATAGATAAAGAAACTGATAGGCAAGACACGATCAACTTCTTGATTGCCACAAGTCTCTACCAGGTAGTTGTACTTCTTCCCCTGCCCTTAGAGTATATTGAGCTTGAGTACCTCAAACAACTTGAACATCAACTACTCAAAGAACAAAAGCATACAAAGAGGAAGATAAGGAAGAAGTAGCCAAAACAAGAGCCATCATATAGAAGAGTCAAAAGAAGTCTACTGATAGGCAGAGGATGATGAGCTTCTTGAAGCTGTATGGATTCTCCGGAAGGAGCCTTGGCCTAATGTCTCTAACCACCATGGATGAGCACATAATGGTGATCAAGAATAAGATTAAAAGAGGAGAGCTCATTGATTTTCACTCCCTACCAAGTCAAGCCCTCAAGAAGTGGAGGTTAAGGTTGAACTATTTAAGACAACACAACTTGGACCTCCTGTTGAGTCTTAGCAAACTTCATCTTCTGATCCACAACAAGGTCAAACTCCCTCTCCTTCTAAACCTGTGAGGGAGGTAGACCCAACTAAGAAAGACAAGACTAAACAACAAGGTGCTGTAGAATGGTCTTCTTTGTTAAAGAGTTGAAGAGGAGGAAAAGGATGGCCTTTAAACCCAAGTCAAAGAAGAATAAGAAAACAGAGTCATCCACCTCCAGACCTCAGGATGAGTCAGAACATCCGGAGGAATTGCAACAAGAGGAAGCTCAAATAACTTCAATTCAATCAGCTTCTCGCATGAGGAAGACCCATATTGTCCTGGACTTACGCTACTAATCTAGAAAGATGGCACGTAATCAAAGATCTAGGTATTAAGATGTTTACACATGGCAGGACATGTTCAATCTACCTCAGCATGATCTTTTTCAGATGAGGAGACACTATGAGAGTCTGAGTGATCCTGACCATCTAATGAAGAAGGGTATGGTCATCATATAATGAGGACCGTCAACATCTAGGTCTTCAGATGTTTTGGTAGCATCAGTCTAGGGGGAGTTTGTAAGGCTTTACGTAAGGCTGATGCACCTAAAACACCCAAAGTATTTCCTGCATGCATGCACTGTAGTACAGAGTAGATTTTCTTTGGAAGTTTTACTACATGCACTAGAAATATTCTAAGTGTAAAATCTTCTGAAGCCAAGAAAAACATCTTCTGAAGCCAAAAGTGAAGTCTTCTGAAGCTTCAAAGACAAAGTCTTTCGAGGCCAAGAAGTGAAGACAAATGACTTTTGAAGACTTTTAAACACATGCTTTATCTAATGTACTTTACCATAAAGTAGGATCACTTTCTGCTGCAACTCCGTTGACTCACCAACTTTCACAAGTTGGTGAAAAGGTCCATGCTTTTGGTAACTATACATTGAGGTCTTGAGTATATTCTTTCTACTTGATGTACTTTTCTCCTTTCTGTAATATATTAGGATGTAAACTATGGCATGTCATAGTCACTAGTTGAAAGGCAATCTACCTTTTGCCTCTACATTTGATTGTGTTTTCTAGTTCAAATGTTTGTAGTTGACCTTCTAAGGATGGTCGGTTGTAGTATGTAGTATAAAGTATCTCAGATCCTTGTAACTTTCTTTTATGCTTTAACACTTGTAAAATAAGTTAAGAGCAATATACAACATTCTTTAAAACCATAGACTTTTGTTGTTTGTTCTTGTTCCGTCTCGTATTTTCTTGTGCTCTAAGTATCAAACCAGTGTGTTACCGGTTCGCTATTTTATCTGTTAAGTGTTCATAACAATTCTCCACATTGTGTGTTTGTATTGTAAGTGACTATCCCCTCTAACGGTTTTACAATACACATTTCATAATAGTGTAGCTTCAAGGAAATACATCAATCAAGTTTCTAAGGTTTGATGCTTTACTTAAGAAGAGCATCTCTACGATGGTAGCCCTATGGAATTCGACACTCATTGAAATATGAAGACAACACTCAACTTTATCTTTTTTAATTGGCATTCATAGATCATGAATTCCAAAGGTTTTCTTCATATAGTTTGTTCTATTAATTTTTAAGACTTTCTCAGATTTAATAGTGTAAGGAGTCATATAAGGCGGATGCAACCCAAAACATCCAAATAGTCTCTCCTGCTTGCATGCACAAAGTGATGAAGTGGAATGCTTCAAAAGTTTCACACTCGACCTTAGAAAACATTCTAAGTGTGAAATCTTCCTAAGCCAAGACCAATATCTTCCAAAGCCAAACATGAAGTCTTCCAAAGTTTCAAGACAAAGTCTTCCAAAGCCAACTCCAACAAAAACATTTCTTTCAAAAATTTTTGAGTACATGCTCTATCTGATGTACCTTTTACCATAAAGTTGGACCACCCTTTTGTTGCAACTCTGTTTGACTTACCAACTTTCACAAGTTGGTGAAAGGTCCATGTTGAGGTCTTGAGTCTGATACTTTCTACTTTATGTACTTTTGTCCTTTTAGTAATATATTAGGATGTGAGCTATGAAATGACATAGTCACTAGTCAAAAGGCAATCTACCTTTTGACTCTACATTGATTTTGTTGTTGTCTAAATCATGTATCCAGCTGGTCTTTAAAGTATGGTCAGCCGTAGGATGTAGTATAAAGAATCTCAGGTCCCTTTGTAATCTTTAATCCTTTTTTGCTATATAAACACTTATAAGGAACTTGATATCAATATACACCATTCTTTAAAACCAAACACTTGTGTTATTTTTATTGTTCTTGTTCTATCTCTTTATTACTTGTGTTACTTAGTATCAGGTGACTAAATAGTAGTTCCACATTTGATCTGTTAAGTGTTCTAACTCTACTCTCGTCATTGTGTGTTGTGTTGTAAATGACCAACCCCTTAAACGATCCTGCAATTGGTATCAGAGCATTCCAGACTCTTGATTGTAAGATCTCACCATCTTAAGATCCCTCACACATGCAAAATAGTTAACATCTCAAATGAAAGCTCTCACTAAAGATGATATGGAAACTAGAACCATGAAAAGTCCCCACTGATCACTCCTGAAGACTCTGACACTTGGTGCCAAAGAATGGAAGGTTTCATCAAGTCACAAGACTCTAGAATGTGGGAATGTGTTGTATCAGGACCTTACATACCAAGCACCTCTTTACTTGATGTTGGAGGAGGTAT
This sequence comes from Flaveria trinervia, assembly GCA_025506515.1. NCBI lineage: Eukaryota > Viridiplantae > Streptophyta > Magnoliopsida > Asterales > Asteraceae > Flaveria > Flaveria trinervia. The sequence goes on from CM046442.1 coordinate 40,771,979, forward strand.
GATTCCAAAGGTTGCAGCTGACTACTCTGATGAAGACAGAAAAGACAGAAGAGAGTAGAGATTGATCAGAAAGCCATGACATCCCCTCAAACTGCTCTTCCAAACTCCGTATACAGAGGATTCAAGAAATGCAAATTAGCTAAGCAGCTATGGGATGCATTGAAACTAATGTACGAGGGTTTTACTGAAGCCAAAGAAAAAGAAGGATCTCCTGAAGCAGTAGTTTGAAAACTTCACCTTTAAAACAGGTGAAATTATGACTCAATAATACTTCAGGTATGTGAGATTGTGGACACTCTAGAAGATGTTGGGGTAACTATTGAAAACATGGATATTGTAAGGAAGTTTATGTCCTTCTTTGTAGCAATGGATACATTACTATGTTGTTATCAAGAGGATTGAGAACCGTAAGAGTCTCACTGTAACTGAGTTGTATGGTATTCTTAGTGGATAGTAGATGGGGATGAACATGAAAGGTTCATTTGGTAACTCTAGCAATCAAATGAGTTCAGCCCTACATGTGACCAAAAGGGATAGCATAGAACCCCACCATCATCTCATATGCTACCTTGAAAACTCACAAAAGGTTGCTTTCATCACCTTCCCAGAGACACCAAGAGAAAGCTACACTCAAGGAAGCCCATTCCAAGAGACAAGTTCTTCATATGCCTTTGTGTCTTCTGATGAAGCTCAGGCAACTTTCTATTCACCCTTGATTATTTTGAATGTATCCATCCAGATGATATAGGGTACATGGAAATAGTCCAGCAGATGGTTCTTCTCACTCACAGAGCCAAGAAGTTCTACAAGAGGATAAGAAGGAAGTTTCCAATAAATGTAGCTAGTGGAATGTTTGGGCTGGATAAAAGCAAAGTCAAATGTTACAACTGTAACCAGATGGGCCACTTTGCTAGGGAGTGAAAGACACTAAGGACAAATGGTGGCCAAGCACAAACTAGACCAAACTACACTAAGAAAGCCATCCAGAATGAGAAGCCAAAGAAACAAACTACAGTTGCTCTTTAAGAAGGAGGCTTTGACCGGAGCTTTCAAGTGGAAGATGAATCTCCAAACCAAGCACTAATGGCTGACCATGATGAAGCAAAGGTATTGGAACATCTCTGTACACCTGAATGTAGTGCTAAAGTTAATAGATACAGGTCCTACAACTTAGAGATGAGATCTGATCTTGAGTCCTTGAATATCGTAAAATCCGATTTCAAAAGATCTAAAAATAACTATAAACTAAAAATAGAAGACTCAGAGAAAACCATTTTAGTTCTTAAATATGAGCACACCAACTACAGGACTTAGATCAAAGATCTCATAACCAAGTTGACTGAATGCTAGGCTGAGCTTGAGATCAGCAAAGCCCGGGCAGAAAAATATGTTCTTAAAGAAGACACCTTCGAGAACATTATATCCTCATCATTGCATGCAAACGTTTGTTACTAGAATAAGCAGGGACTGGGATCCAATGAGATAGCTCCTCCACACACCATTTTGTTTGTAAGAACTCCTAGAGCGTAAGAGTTTTGGGTTGAAGGATGGGTAGTTTTGGTGGTTGAGGTGAGGAAGTGGATGAGGGTAAAGGTGTGGGTTCAAGAGTGTAGGTTCAGTTTTGATGGTGAATGGAGAGGGACTTGGTTCAGGTTGGGGTTGAGTGTTGGTGTGAAGGTCATCCCTGTACCTTTCTGCACATCTCTCTCCTTTTGCCCAAACATATTTCAGCCTTGATTTTCACTGACAATTAGTTAGAGTGTGCTTTCAAACATGGGACCCACCTGCCTACCAGAGAAGCTGTGAGCTCGGAGATAGTCTTTTATCCAGGCTTTGGTCACCTGTCTTCTTGGTTGCAGTGACCCTTGTTTCTTCTTCTTTCTTCTTCTTCTCCTTCAACTTTTCTCTTGCAACTCTCTTTCTCTCTTTCTCCATTTGATCCTGCTCTTTGTTGAAGAGCAAAGGATCATTTCATCATTATATAGAGACAATTCTTGTATAGAGAATCCTTTGGAGGTTAGGAAGGCTATCCTTCCCCTCCTGAGCTGTATGTCAGCTTCCCTCTATTTCTTTTCTTTCTCTTCCTCTAAGGCCAACCATGTTGCTTTTTGCTGCAGTCTGGTTTCCTTTTCCAGTTCCACCAACTCCTCTAATGGCAGCAGAAGTGTTTCTTCATTGGCAGCTTCATTGGCATCTCCTCTCTCCTTTTGTTGTTGACCGCCTCCTGGTTGCTACAGCTGCTTTTGTACTAGCAGCTAACATCATCCCAGTTGGAAGTCTTCCTTTCCTTTTTAGCTTTTCAATATTCTCCTCTTCCTGAAGCTCTTTTGTAGTACTTGACTTTAGTGGTTCTTGGAGAGTGCATTCTGATTGTGAGAGAGGCAGAGAGGGTGTTTGGACAGGCGGTTGATCCATGAAGTCCTCACTATTCACCTTAGATGCCAGCTCTAGGATTGCATCTGTGATGATTAGTTCCTCGGACATTATGAACTGTCCTTCCGCAGCTTCCATTTTAGCTTCGGAAAATTCAGCTTGTTCTTCCGAGGCTTTAACTTCAGCTTCGGAAGTTTGAGGGAATGCAGATTATGTCCCAACGATTTCAGTCCTGGGCCATCAATCTCCATTTCCCCTTCAAATTTAATCTTAGTTCCATGTGGACCTTAGGTTGACAAACTTCTTCCATAGTGGTAGAAGGTGCACTTAGCCTTTGAAGTTCTTCAGCTCTAAAATACATCATTGTTGCATTAGGGCTTGGCTGATCGAGAGAAGATCTCAACAGAAACTTGGAGAAGAGTCTGTAGAGATCTTTGAGCATCCTTTGGTCAATTTGCAGTAGGACCTGAGATGGCTCAGAGAAAGTTATGATGGGACTCGAGAATTTTGAAGTTAAAGTTTGGCTTTGTGGTTCCTCAGATGTTTGTCTCTGAACACTCTCCTGATTTTTGGTAGCATCATCTTGAGAGCTAGATGAGCTGGAGGAAGAGGTCAAGGAGACTTGAACATCTCTGTTTCTCAGCTAGTTGAGCCTTGAGATTGTCAATCTCAAGTTGCTGAGTGGCAGACCTTTCTTCTAAAGTCCTAACCTTGGATTCAAGTTTTAAGACTTTAGATAGTAGGTTTTGAATGAAGAGATGCATGCTTCCCTCATCTTCTTTTGTAGAATCACGGGGAGATGAGGTAACATACCTAATATGATCAGCCTCACCATCAGATATGGTTTCTTGGCACCCTAGTTTCCCTTGCTTAGTGATGTCTCTTTCAGAGTCATCAAAAGGCATGGTTGCCGCAGATTCAGTCTCAGAATTGTTACCACTATCCATAGGGTCCCTTGAGACACCTTCTATAGAGGTAACTAAATCTGCATGAGTCCCCTCCACATCAGTGGGACTCACCTCAATAATGGTTTTCTGATGGGGGCTAGAGATAAGAGGTCTGTTTGGGCTCTGTTGATCGTGGAGAGGGTGTTGTAGATAAACATCATTGTCATGGAGAGATGTTATCTCTTCATCAATTTTGAAGAGTAGGTCAGTGAAAGATAAGGAGGTTAAACCTACTGACCTGGGACCTTAGTCAATGTCTACAGCATTGAGCCTCTGATGGGGCTGTCCTTGTTGGCTGCTCGGAGAGTGAAAATACTCAACCTAAGGGCTTTCAGATTGGGTAATAGGCTTATGGGTTAAGACTGAGGAGACTCAAGACCCATATTTAGGTCAATGGTGAAGGAAGGTAAGATCTTAGACTAAGTGGGAGCCCAATGTTCCACTCTAGCCTTTTTAGGTTGAATATGAGGAGCTTGTTCAATCAAAGTAAATTGAACAAGGGTTCGTTTGGGGCGTCTTGGGTAGGTGAAGGTGATGGGAGGAGAAGGTAGTGTTGGCATTATGGTTGCAGTTGCTAGTGTGGGTTCATCACCTGTGGGGTGACAGGGATGTCACCAGGAGCAATTTGTTCAATCATGCTAGGTGGTAAAGAAGTATACCTTTCAGTGAAGTTAGTGTACCCTCTTCAGTGTATTGAAGATGGTTGACCTCATGTAAGGGATAGACAGAGTGCTGCACAGACAAGCCAACTCTGGTCCAGCTCACAATTGATAATGTGCTGAAGAAATATGGGATACATAAAGAATGTTTCCCTCTGTAGATTTCCAATGAGATTGATCAGCATAAATCTTGAGTAATTGAAGTGCAGGCCGCTCACCAATCCATGAACTAAGCACCCTAGTTCATATGGGATTTGGTCCCATCCCCCATATTTGTTTGACAAACAATGAAGGATAATATGCAGGAGGAACTTCCAGTTGTAGGAGAAGTTAAATTTGTAGACAGTCGACTTGCTCACGTCCCCACCATATCCCATGAGGATGTAGGTGCTGTCTAAATCTGCCTTGGGAAACTCAGTAGGGGCATTTTCATCATGAAGCTCCAGATGCTCCCTGATGAGTTGTTCAGTGATGACCAACTCCTGGCCACAAATGCGCGATCGTATTACACGAACCCCTTTAGGGTTTCAACCTGACCGTTCCCCAAAATTCAGTCATGTGGTTGAGGTAAACTGTGGGATTAACAGTCAAGGCGGTGTAGTAGGATGATTGGGTGAGGAAGGAGATGATTTCAGAGAAGTCCACATCTCTTGAAGAGTCAAGAAGTGTGACTTGGTTGTGTTGAGGATTTAGGGCCATTGGGAAAATGTGAAGGTAGAGCAGTTTGAGCTTGTGAATTTGGGAGAAAGGAAACTTTAGGGCTGTAACAATTTGGTAAGAAGGTGAGAGTGAATTGTAGGGATTATTTAAAAGATGGTGAAACGATAGTAATATGTTAGGATAAGGTGAAGTGATGTTTCAGTGGATGAAGTGATCGGGGCGGTAAGGTTTAATTCAATTAAATAATCTGACATCATTAACAAAATCTTTACTTTTTACAATGCAGGGCCCAAGAGATTTCCGTTACACAGTAAAATCTATCTTCCGAATATAAAACATTTCTGAAGGTAATTTGTGTTTCGAAGGAAATTCCTACTTCCAAAGGTAAAAGGTTACTTCCAAGAGTAGAGATTGCTTTCGAATGGAGAGGTTTTGTAAGCTTCGGAAGTAGATCTGATATGAAATCAATCGCTTCTTCCGAGACTATAAACTCTTCCGAGAAGAAAATTATCCTTGGAGAAATTTTGCTTCGGAAGATAGTAAAATATCTTCCAAGGGTTAATTTCTCTTCGGAAGAATTTATACTTAGAAAGTTGCAGAGAGACTTTTGTAACATGGCTTAGATTGTATTGACATAAGACATTACATACTAAAGTTTTTCAAAGAGTTAAGCTAATCAATGTTTATCATCCCAATAGCGTTGAGATACTTTAATCTTTGTTCATCAAAAGCTTTGGTGAACAAATTAGCATATTATTCATTTGAATCAACTTTGATTAGCTTAATCAGATTCTTCTCATGAATATCTCTAATGAAATGGTACCTGATATCAATATGCTTTCTCTTGGAGTGTTTCATCGGATTTTCAGTGATGGAGATAGCACTGTTGTTGTCAATATGGATAGGAGTACCCATAAAGTTGAATCCATAATCCAACATTTGATTTTGAATCCACAGCAACTGAGCACAACAACTAGCAGTAGCAATGTATTCAGCTTCAGTAGTTGATATAGAGACACAAGATTGTTTCTTGCATTGTCATAAGATGATCCTTCCACCAAGAAATTGACATCCTCCTGATGTTGATTTCTTGTCAATGTTGTAGCCACCATAGTCATTGTCAGAGTATCCATAAGATTAAAATCATTGTTTCTAGGATACTAGAGAACTAGTTTAGGTGCTCCTTTGAGGTATTGGAGGATTCCCTTGGCAGCAGCTAGGTAAGACACCTTTGGAGCAGCCCTATATCTGGCACAGATGCAAGTTGCAAACATAATATCAGGTCTACTCGCTGTGAGATAAATCAGAGAACCAATATGTCCCTATACTAATGTTGATCATATCCTCCCACTTAAGGTCAGGACAAATATTATGTTTTCTGGGTATGGGTGTCTTGCTGGCTTACTATCTTTCATCTCAAATCATTCTAAGATATCATTGACCATCCTTAGATTGATTAATGAAAAACCCTTCATTCAGTTGGTTCACTTGAATTCCAAGGAAAAAGTCCATTTTTCCCATAGAACTCATCTCAAACTTTTTCTTCTAATGCTTTCAAAGTCCTTACATATATGGTCATTGGAAGAACCAATATGTTGTCATCAACTAGACTTGAACAAGAAAAATGTCCTTACCAGACTTCCTTATGAATAAATTCTTGTGATGGTTCCTCTAATGTAGCCATTCTTAAGAAGAAACCAAGACAGAGTCTTATACCATAGCTTAGGCGCTTGGTGCAGCACATATAGAGCTTTATCCAATTTACACACATAGTGAGGATGCTATGGGTCTGAAATCCTAGAGGCTGGCACATATACACTTCCCTATCTATATCCCCATATAGAAAGGCACACTTGACATCAAGCTGTAGACAGTAAAGTTCTTGGATGCAGCATAAGCAAGGAAGATCCTAACTGCCTCAAGTCTTGCAACAGGTGCAAAGACATCAGTATAATCAATTCCTTCCTCTTGAATGTATCCTTGAACTACCAGTCTTGCCTTGTTCTTAATGATCAAGCCCCTGTCATCTCTTTTGTTCCTCAAAACCCATTTAGTGCCTATTGGTACTTGACCAGATGGTAGCGAATATAGTTTCCACACCTTCTATCTTTTGAATTGACAACTCCTCTTGCATCGATTCAACCCAGCTACTATCTTTCAGGCACTTCCACCTTCTTAGGTTCCATCTGGGATAAGAAGCATGTGTACAAGCAGACATTTCCATGATGAGTCTGCCCTCTTGTTCTCACACCTTTAGAGACATCTGCAATGATGTTCTTAGCTGGATGAGTGTTATGAATCCTTAAGTGAGGAATCACTTCTAGTTGCAAAGATAAGTCCAGATTAGACATATTTTGCTCAAGAACTAGAACACTTTGTCTAGCTGTTGTTTCAAATTCATTCAATGAGAACCGATTGAATGAATGAGAAACATCATCAATTGTTGGCTATGAAGTAGCATTAATAGTTGCCTGTTCCTTCAAATTCTACTTCCCTCAACTTGGTGTTATGTGGATCACCTGTGCTTTTGAGGATCAGCAGTGATTCACTGGTTGAAGCTTCACTATTCCATGATATAGTTATACTTTCTGATCTGTGAATAGTGGGAGCTTGATTTGTTGCATCTCTTGGAGAACTTGGAAGAGGTCTGGGTAGCTCAAACATTGATTAGTATTAGCATTAGCATCAGCATCATTTTGAGCACCTGTTCGAACTGAAAGATTCTCACAAGAAGGTTTAGAATAGTTTGGAAACAATTCTAAATCAAAGATATCATTAGGGCCATTCCCCCTAACACAAGGATTGTGCTCATTAACAATTATATTGGATGACTCCTCAATTGTTGATTCTTAATGTTGTATACTCTGTAAGCTTTTAAGCTAGAAAGTATCCAACAAAGATAGCATCATCTGACTTTTCAGCAAATTTTGCTAAGTTGTCCTTGTGTTAAGTATGGTACACCTGCTACCAAAGGACCTTAGAAAGCCAATGAACGGTGGCCTCTTGTTCCATTGCTCATAAGGGGTTTTTCCATGTGGCTTAACTACAGGAACTCTGTTGTGCACATAGCATGCAGTGCTAACTGCCTCTGCCCAGAATGTTAGAGGTAATTTGGAATCAGCTAGCATAGTTCTAGCAGCCTCAATAAGTGTCTAGTTCCTCCTCTCAGCAACACCATTTTGTTGAGGAGTTCTGGGAGCACTATATTATCTGGAAATCCCTTCTGAGTTACATAATGAGTCAAGAACGGAGTTCTAAAATCAATCCCTTGATCGCTTCTAATAATCTTAACCTTGTGACCAATTGGATTTTCTATTTTAGAATAAAAGATTTTAATGTTTTAGCAGTTTCATCTTTGGTTCTTAAAAGAATACCTATGTAAATCTGTAAAATCATCACTATCACAAGGCATTATGATTTCCTTCCAATTCTCATTATACATGTGGGACCAAAAAGATCCATGTGCAATAAGTGTATGGAGTAGTGATGGATTACACTTTTGGATTTATGAGAGGCCCTGTGTTGCTTCCCTTTCAGGCATGCAACACAGTTGTCTTTGCAGAAAAATTCCTTTTTACGCAATACCAAGTTATTTTTAGCCAATTTATTCATTGTCTTAAAATTTACATGACACATACATTTACGCCAAAGTGTTGACTCATCACTATCAGCTTTGGAAAGAAAGCATGATACTTCACCCATTGGGGAAGCATTGTTCATATCCAGCTTTTACATATCCTCTTTCTTGGGAGATCTAAGAAGCACCAATTCCAGAGGAATTGTCATCCCTGGTTTGAGGATAATTGTAAGGATTCCTGAAGTCTGATGCAACCCAAAACTGCCTAAGTGTTTCAGCAACATGCACTAAGTACTGAAGTGAAGAATGCTTCGGAGAATTACACAAAGCATTAGAAAATACTCTAAGTGTAATACTTCCGAAGCAAGACCAAATCTTCCGAAGCCTAACATGAAGTCTTCCGAAGCTTGAAGAGACAAAGTCTTCCGAAGCTTCACCTATGAAGACAGATTTCTTCCGAAGACTTTTAGTACACATGCTTTATCTGATGTACTGTTCCATAAAGCACCTTTTCCGCTGCGTCTCTGATAAGTCACCAACTTGCAAGAGTTGGTGAAAAGGTCCATGCTTTTGGTAACTGTACATTGAGGTCTTGTGTCTGAAACTTTCTACTTTATGTACTTTATCCTTTTTGTAATGTATAAGGATGTGAGCTATGGCATGTCATAGTCACAAGGTCAAGGCAGATATGCCTTTTGATCCTACAATTGATTTTGTTAGTGTCTAGTCAATTGTATCCAGCTGGCTTTCATAGTATAGCCGCTGTAGGTTGTAGTATAAGTATTCCAAGTTCTTGTATCTTTCGGTAATGCTTTGTAACACTGTAAAAGAACTTGAGAAAGCAATATACTGCTACCTTGAAAACTATACTCTCTTGTTCTGTCTCTTGCTTTACTTGTGTCCTGCATCACCTTTGGTTACCCAGTTCACTGTTTGATTAACGTTAGTTTAATCTCCTCATTGGTTGTGTGTTGTATTGTGTTCAGATCCCTTGAACGATCCTACAAACATCATTGGAGATGTTATCTCCGGGGTAAAGACAAGAGGGCAAACCCATGAAGCAATGTTTGTCTTCACTCTTGTTTTCTATCCCAGTTAGAGCCAAAGAAAGTTGAGGAGGCTCTAAAGGATGGAAGTTGGGTTGAAGCTATGCAACAAGAGCTGCTTCAATTCAAAAGACAGAAAGTTTGGAACCTTTGTCCTCTTCCTCATGGGAAGACTACCATTGGAACCAAATGGGTTTTTAGAATAAAAAGGATGATAGAGGAATCATCATCAAGAACAAGGCTAGATTAGTTGTTCAAGGATACACACAAGAAGAAGGGATTGACTACACTGATGTCTTTGCTCCTGTAGCTAGACTAGAAGCTGTTAGGATATTCCTGGCATTTGCTGCATCCAAGAACTTCATGGTCTACCAACTTGATGTAAAGTGTGCTTTCTTATATGGAGTGATTGATGAGGAGGTTTATGTCAAACAACCACCTGGTTTTGTAGATCCTGATCATCCTGATTATGTCTGCAAGCTTGACAAAGCTCTCTATGGGCTGCATCAGGCACCCAGGAAGTGGTATGAGACACTGTCTGAGTATCTCTGTAAACATGGTTACAGGAGAGGTACTATAGATGGAACTCTCTTCATCAAAGGACAAGGAAACGACATTCTGCTAGTTCAAGTATATGTGGATGACATCATCTTTGGCTCAACCAATTCAAGGCTCTGCAAAGACTTTGAAAAGCTGATGAAAGATAGATTTGAAATGAGTTCAATGGGAGAACTTAATTTCTTTCTGGGAATTCAAGTGAAGCAGGTTGAAGATGGCATTTTCATAAGTCAGTCAAAGTATATTCAAGATATACTCAAGAGGTTCAACATGACTGATTGTAAGACTGCTAAGACACCCATAGCCAGAAACCACTCCCTTGGTCCAGATCTTGAGGGGGAGTGTGTAGATGAGCACTTATACAGGGCTATGATTGGGTCTCTTATGTATCTTACAGCTAGCAGGCCTGATATCATGTTTGCTACATGTATTTGTGCAAGATATCAAGCTAATCCTAAGATGTCTCACTTAATCACTGTGAAAAGGATTTTAAGATACCTCAAAGGTGCTTCAACACTTGTTTATGGTATCCAAAGAATTCTAACTTCAATCTGTATGCCTATACAGACAGTGATTATGGTGGTTGCAACATGACTGCAAAGTCTACATCTGGGGGATGTCAATTCCTTGGTGGAAGGGTTGTCTCATGGCAATGCAAGAAACAAACCTGTGTGTCTGCATCAACTGCTGAGGCTGAATACATTGCTGCTGCAAGCTGCTGTGCTCAAGTGCTTTGGATTCAAAATCAGATGCTAGACTACGGATTTAACTTCAAAGAGACTCCTATCCACATAGACAACAACAGTGCTATCTCTATCACTGAGAACCCTGTGCAGCACTCAAGGACCAAACACATCAACATCAGGTATCATTTAATAAGAGATAACTATGAAAAGGGGTTAATTAAACTAGTCAAAGTTCACACAGATGAACAATATGCTGATCTGTTCACAAAAGCTTTTGATGAACAGAGATTTAATATCTGATATCAGCTATTGGGATGATTAACTTTGAGTAGATTTTTTTAAAAAAACTAATTCTAATTATTTCTTCTTAAAATATGTGTGTCCTAAGTTGTCTAGTTCATCACTTTCATAAGCTCATGTTTTCTTTGAATGAAAAACTCTTTTTGAAGACTTTCCTTGATTCTTGAAAATTTTCTGACACTTCGGAAGATAACATTTTACCTTCGGAAGAAAAATATGTCTTCAAAATAAATGACTGTCTAAGAATTTTACCTTCGGAAGAAGTCAACTTTATCTTCCGAAGCTTAAAATTCTCAACTTAGACACTTATTCATTTTTAAGGACTTTTTCCTTCCGAAGCAAAAAATTACTTTCGGAAGCTTTGTTCATTCTTATACAAAGCATCCAAAAGTTTATTTCTCTTCCGAAGCATAAATCTTTAAGACTCTCAGGAAAATTCTTCCGAAGTCATTTAGCTTCGGAAGCTTTTTCAATCAAACTTCCGAAGACAATTACTTTCGGAAGCTTTCTTCCATTCAACAAGAAAACTACTTTTTGAGCAAAAAGGTAAACTACTTTTTCAGAGGTGGGACCGACATACGGATTTCAAAGTTTATCCTCTTTCATTAAACTTTATCTGAAATCCTTCTCTCTCATATAAACCCAACGGTTTCCCCCCTCTTCTATCATCTGCTTTTCTTCCATACCTAAAACCCAAAGCTTTCTCTCTGAAATTTACTTCCCATTCTTTTCTCTTCATCTCTGAGCTACCTCACAATGGCTGACCTTACACACAGAAATGATCCTCACTTTGCCATGCAGCTACACAGACAACACAATCAGGTTGCTCTGTTATGCTCTGACAAAGATCCTCATTTCTCAGAGGTTTGCCGTTTCTTGTCTTTGTCTCACTACTTCACCTCCCTAACCATTGATCCTCCTCTATATGAGGATCATTTGCTTGAATTCTGGAAGACCTGCCAAGAGGTCATTATGGATGGGGAGAAGGCACTGTCTGCCACAGTGCAGGGGAGAACAATTTTCATCACTCCGGCCATCATCAACCGACATCTTCAGCTGGATGATGAAGCAGGTGAAGTGTTCTTTCCAAAAGAAGCGGTTAATCATTCCTTCGAGCAGATGGGCTATGAAGGAGATTTCTCTGTAAAGACCTTCAGGAAAGGGAAGGTCTCATCCCAGTGGAAATACCTGCTCCATGTGGTTATCCACAGCTTATCAAACAAGCATGGTGGATGGGACCAGATTCCTGAGGATCTCTCCTTTATAGTTCATGGATGGTTCAGGGGGTCAAGTTCAGGTATTCACAATTTGTTTATACTAATTTACTTGCAAACTTAGACTCCTTAGAATATTACATGTTTCCTAGATATGTTCAACACATTCTTAACTGTGAACTGGGCTCACAGTTGAGGGAAACAGGCAATATTCTTAAACTGGGACAGATGAAGCCCGGCATCTTTAAAATTATGAAGAAGCCAACTGTAGGCTTCTCAGGGGTAGAAACAGCCCTAGTCCCAAAAATGTTAGAGCTCATTGCTCAAGGTGACAACATAGCAGTCCAAGCTAGTGTTGAACCCACACCTACTGCTCTCCTACCCTCTTCACAACCTCCAATATTCATCACCTACAAAAGAAAATCCCAACGAACCCCTGCTCAGGCTATTGAGTCTGTGCAGGCCCCCAAATACTCAACCTTACAGGAAGAAGTGGACTCCAGAGCTCCCACTTCTCCTGAGGAGCAAACCACTCCCATTACTTTACCTATCAGGGCTGAGGTTCCTCAAGCTCAACCTGATGAGCTCATTAGCCCAACAACTGTAAGCCTTCACTCTGAGTCTCAACACTCAAGTGAACAACCTTCAGGGCAGCTACCATCCCCAGCCTTTGGATCTAAACCAACCAATTCCCAACCTATCCTTTTACACTGATGAAGACTTAGGATTCAGTGAGTACCATGAGTCTCTCTTCTCCTCCCCTACTCAAAGAGAGATGAGTACCTCTGACTCTCCTCAGTCTATCCCTCATCAGTCACCTATTACTGAGGTGGACACATCTGAACCTGTTCAGGATGTCCATATGGAAGAGGCTCTCACTTTTGAAAGTGATTACATCATTAAGACCTCAACCATGGCAACTCAGCCCATTGGCATCTTAACTGAGGTTGCCAGTGAGCAGAGGAAAACCAGCAGCCAAGAAACTCAAGCTGGTGGTGAGAGAAGGACTTTGGTCCAATCCTCTCATCCCCCAGTGATTCTTCTGATGAAGATGAGGGGAATTTGAGACTAAAGGTACAAAATTGTCACAAACATGCACCTATCTAGTCTCTAAGGTTAGTCACTTGGAATCTCAGGTGACTACCCTGCAAAACAGGGTCAATGATCAGCAACTCCAGATTTCATATCTGCAGGAAAAACTAGCTGGGAGACCTTTAAGGAGAGCTCAACCAGGAACACAAGAACCTGTGGAAGTGATTGATTTATCCTCCAGCTCACCTATGCAAGTGGGTGATGCTACCAAAAAGGGGAGAAAGTTATCACAACCACAGAACCTGGGAGTTCTTCAAAGAGAATGGACATAGAGGACTCACCATCCTCACTTGCTGTTGTGCATTCTCAGCAACTTCCTCAAGTTCACATTAATGTGGACTCTATAGACTCTCTCATCAGGAGTCTCTTTGAGGAAGGTATACCAAGGGCTGTCTCATCTCCACCACATGGAACTGGCAACTACATCATCAGATGGAGGTATGATGATGACAGAAGAGCCCTCATACTTCACAGAGTTCAAGGTCAACAAGAAGTCTTTCAGTTCCAAAGCCTGAGCTTCTATGAAGGACTGGATTTAGTCAACATGCCACTTGTCAATCCAAGCAAATCTAGACAAGCTGACAGGCTGGCTCAAAGAATCCAAGACAGGATCCTTGCAGAGTTCTCTCTAAGAAGGAGACTTAGGCAATCAGGCAATGTCATCGGTCAACTGGATGTTGAGGTGGACCCTAAGATTAGTTTCATAGGGGAAACCTTGGCTGAAGGCCCAGTGGCAGAACCTGAGACCCTGTCTCACCATCAACAACTGCTGCAGAGGTCCAAACTCCATCTGAGACACCTGCTGGTGAAGGTGTTTCTCAGCCTCTCTCTGGCCAGAGCATGGAAGCTACACCAAGCAATGAAGGCCAAGCCTCAATCCACCCTGAGTCACAAAGGTCTGTTGGTGACAAAGGGAAAAGGATAATGACTCCTGAGGAAATTGAGGAGGAAGAGAGAGAGAGGAAAAGGAGGCTAAGGGGAGAAAGTTCTTCTGGGTCATCAAAATTCATGCAAGCTGCAATCAGGGCTGCCCCCAGACCAAATACTCAAAATGATGAACAAAGGGCAGTCAGGATTAATTATTTACAGACCAGGAACTATGATGTTGATGAAATCATCTCCCTCCCCTTAGAAGAGTTGAATGAACTGGCTGACATGGAAGTGTCAAGAGAGATTAAGGAGAAAGAGGATGCAAGGTTACTTCTCCAATTCAAAGAGGAGAGGAGACAGAAAAGACTTCACAAGCATACTCCCACTCTCTCTCCAGTTCAAGAAAGTCCTGCACAGGAAGATGTGGCTCCACAAGAACCTCAGGTAGATAGAAGAGGATAGAATCAAAATGATAAACTACCTGAGTGCCACAGGCTTCTATCAGGCAAATACACTTCTTCCCTGTCCTATGACTTCATTGAGTTCGAGTACTTAAAGCAACTTGAGCTTGAGTTAGTCAAAGAAAGAAAAACAACCAAAAGGAAGCTAAGGGAAGAGCTGCAAAGTCAAGAGCCATCATTCAAAAGAATGCAAAGAAGTCTGCTGACAGACAAAGAATGATGAGCTTCTTGAAGTCATATGGATTCTCCGGAAGGAGACTTGGTCCCATGTCTCTATCTACAATGGATGAGCATATAAGGGTAATCAAGCAGAAGATTAAAAGTGGTGAACTCATTGACTTGCACTCTCTTCCAAGTCAAGTCCCACCTGAAGTGGAGGTCAAGTTTGAACAACCAGAGACACCTGAACCAGAACCTCCAGCTGAGCCTCAGCAAACTTCATCTTCTGATCCAAGACAGGGTCAAACTCCCTCTCCTTCTGAACCTGTGAGGGAGGAACACCCAACTGAGAAAGACACTGATGATCAACATGGTGCTGCAGACCAGTCTTCTCAGTTAAAGACATTAAAGAGGAAGAAGAAAATGGCCTCTAAACCAAAGACTAAAAAGAAGAAGCCAAAGTCATCTACCTCTACACCCCAGGCTGAATCAGATCAACCTGAGGAAGTGCATGATGAGGCAGCCCAATCAACTCCTATGCAAGTGGCTCCTCTAGCAACCGAGACACCCATCTTATCCTGGACTTACTCTACCAATCCAAGATGGAATGTTATCAGAGATCAAGGTGTTGAAAATGTCTACTCATGGCAAGACATAATCAACTTACCTCTGCATGATCTCTTTGAAATGAGAAGATACTATGAGAGTCTTGATGATCCTGACCATCAATGAAGAAAGGGATGGTCTTGATTATTCTGAAGACTACAAACATTTAAGATCTTCTAAGTGTTTTGGTAGCATCAGCCTAGGGGGAGTTTGTAAGGATTCCTGAAGTCTGATGCAACCCAAAACTGCCTAAGTGTTTCAGCAACATGCACTAAGTACTGAAGTGAAGAATGCTTCGGAAGAATTACACAAAGCATTAGAAAATACTCTAAGTGTAATATCTTCCGAAGCCAAGACCAATATCTTCCGAAGCCTAACATGAAGTCTTCCGAAGCTTGAAGAGACAAAGTCTTCCGAAGCTTCAACCTATGAAGACAGATTTCTTCCGAAGACTTTTAGTACACATGCTTTATCTGATGTACTGTTCCATAAAGCACCTTTTCCGCTGCGTCTCTGATAAGTCACCAACTTACAAGAGTTGGTGAAAAGGTCCATGCTTTTGGTAACTGTACATTGAGGTCTTGAGTCTGAAACTTTCCACTTTATGTACTTTATCCTTTTTGTAATGTATAAGGATGTGAGCTATGGCATGTCATAGTCACAAGGTCAAAAGGCAGATATGCCTTTTGATCCTACAATTGATTTTGTTAGTGTCTAGTCAATTGTATCCAGCTGGCTTTCATAGTATAGCCGGCTGTAGGTTGTAGTATAAGTATTCCAAGTTCTTGTATCTTTCGGTATGCTTTGTAACACTTGTAAAAGAACTTGAGAAAGCAATATACTGCTACCTTGAAAACTATACTCTCTTGTTCTGTCTCTTGCTTTACTTGTGTTCTCTGCATCACCTTTGTTACCAGTTCACTTTTGATTTACTGTTTGATTACGTTTAGTTAATCTCCTCATTGTGTTGTTGTGTTGTAATTGTGTTCAAGCCCTTGAACGATCCTGCAATAATGCACTCATGCTCTGTAAAAACCTCTGGTGCTTTTGATCACAAAACCGGAACACTTATATATTAGTTTTGTCAGTTGTTGACAAGTTAACTTGTCAACTTTTGAACTTACCGTTTGGATATTCCCTCTGCAGAAATTATCCTCTAAAACAGCCTCACCTCCAATTATATAGGACCTCCTCATATTATTGAAACTGTTGAAGGAGAGATCTATTCCCTTTCATGTGCCTGGAGCATCCGCTATCTACAATCCTGACATTGTTGTTCTTGTCATATGGATGTCCATGCACATAAGATGAGATATTAGTTTTCATTGGGACCCAAGCCTTGTTGGTCTTGGGTTCTTCCAAAGATAGAAACATAATTGAACCAAAGTTAGCATGGGGGTTCAATGGATTCCTTGAAGAATAGGCTGGGCTGCTGCATATTTCTTGATCTTCCATCCATCATTTGGTTGATCATAGAGATGTGCTTGTAGAAGCTTTTGCAGCATGGAATTCTTCCGAAGCTTCTTTCTTTTTGGAAGACACTTTTACCACCTTTTCTTCCGAAGCAGTCTTCTTCTGGGATGGTTTGAAGGAAATTTTCTTTTTCTTCATAATTTTAACAACTTTTACTCCCGACGCCATTTTCCTTCAGAAGAAGGATATTCTTCCGAAGACAACTTAGCTTCAGAAACTAGCTTTCCCTTGTTCATCACTAGACCATCTGATAAGGTCCAAATGAGAAACCTTCCCTGACTCCTTCCTTTCTAACATTATTTGCATAATGTGTGCTTGCAGGATTGTAGTAACAATCTTTTGCCGTGTGGTTTTGCAGACCACATATTATGCATGTAATGTTAGTCTTTTGGGAGCTTGTAGGTTGTTGTTTCTTAGTCTTTCTCTCTTTCTCAGCAACCTTTCCCTTTAACTTCTGATCCTTTGGTAGGACAGGAGTGCTGGTACTACATTCCTTTCCTGAATAAGAAGTACCAATCACCTGGAATCCAGTTGAGATAAAGACACCCTTTTGTTTTGGGTCAATCATCAGCTTAGACTCACTTTCTTAGCAGTTCTTCTGGCAGCTTTAGCTCTACTTCTTCTTGCTTTGGTGGTAAGGGTTTGATTTTCACCGGGAGAGGTGGGTGGATTTACCTGTTCCTTCCCTGTGGTGGTCGATATTGTTGCATCATTCTTCAACTCATATGAAGAAGGGTTAGCAGATGGGACCTCTTGCTCTTTAGTACCATATCTAGGTTGTCTTATGGACTCATAAGAATTTGGTGGAGCAATTTCATTGGTCCCCAACCCTCCTTTATTCTAAAAACAGATTTTGGAGTGGGAGGATCACACAATAATAGCTTGGAAGTTCTACTTAGAAATAACATACTTCCTGGCTTGAGCCTCAGCGGTGACAAGCTAGGCTTAAGCCTCAGACAATTGGATATAAATCCTTTATTTGAGTCTTGTAATTGGTGTGTTCATGTTTTAATAGGGAAACAGTTTTCTCTAACTCTTCAATTTTCTTTTGGTAGTCAGATTCAACCCTTTTAAAATCAGATTTCAAAATATTTAAAGACTTAATATCAGATTTAATTTACGTGTGTAGTCCTGAAATAATTTAACCTTAGCTATACAGACAGGAGTATAGAGATGTTCATATACCTGGTTATCATCTGTTCTGGCCATGAGAGCTTGAGCAGGAGTCACATCTTAAACCATAAAGCTCTAGTCGACTTCTTGAGCCATTGCAGTTGTTACAGTCAAGTTTCCAGTGGGCTTTGATGTAGAGGGATGTGTGGAGGCCTGTGGGGTTCTCGGGTTTGATTTAGGAGTCTTGCATTCCCTTGCGAAGTGACCAGGTTGGTTACAGTTGTAACATTTGGCCTTGGTCTTGTCAAACCCAAACTTGCTGGCAGTTGGGTTTTGAGGGAATTGCCTTCCAGTTCTCTTAAAGAACTTCTTCGCACTGTAGGTTAAAAGAGCCATCTGTTGGACGATGTCCACATACTCTACATCGTCTGGACTGAAACACTCTAGATCATCAAAACAGTATTGAAAATCACTAGATTGCCCACTTCCTGAGACAAAGGCACAGCTGTCCTGAAAGGAATTGTGTTAAGCCTATTGAGACCTTGAAGTCTCAGGGAAAGTGATGTATGGTGTAGAAAAGTAGGATGGTTGCTGGTAAGTCAGGTAATGCTGAGGTTGTGGAGGTGCTGAGCCTTTTGTAACCATTAAAGCGTCGCTAGCAGGAAGACTCAGAGGTCGGCTTGCTTGGTGGCCCTTCTTACTTTCCATATCTAAACGATATCCATCGAGGATGCCGTAAAGTTCAATCATAGTGTGAGTGTTCAAGTTTTCTGTCCTCTTGATAGAGACACAGTAAAATGTCCACTCGTTTGGAAGAGCACTCATGAACTTTCTCGTGAGATCTCTGAGTTTAGGAGTGATCTTCACAGACTGAAGATAGGAGATAAGATCCATATACCTGAAATACTATTGACTGAGGGTCTCTCTAGCAATATAAGTGAAGTTCCCGAACTGCTGCTTTACTAAGTCCATCTTGGAGTCGTTAGAGCTTGAATACATTTGAGCAAGTGCATCAAACAATTCTTTAGTAGATTTACAATGCTCAAACCCCACAATGATGGAGTTTGGTATTGCAGTCATCAGAATGGTCATTGCATTGTGGTCAACGTCCATCTTGTTCTGATCTTCGTCAGAATAATATTCAACAGGCTTTTCTTTCATGGCACCGTTTCCACTGGGCATTGCCACCTTGGGTTTATACGAGTCGTTGACAATGGAGTTCCATATTTTGCTGTCTTGGTATCTGATGAAGCCTTCCATTCTTTTGCTCCAAGACCTAAAGTTTTCAAGAGTAATGATGGGAGCTTTGGTCATGGTTCCCATCTCTAATTCGGATTTGTTAAGAGCCATTTTTGTGAGAATTATAAGGAGGAGTGAAAAACAGGTTGATTTGGGTGGTTAGATCTCAGAATCAAGAGCCTAAAAAGCTCTAATACCAATTGCAGGATCGGTTTGTGTCACTAAACACTTGGTTTTCTCTCAAACTCACTTAAACAACACTTTGATGAAAGTAAAGTCCTTCAGAGTTGATAATAATATAATAACTAATAATTAAACACAAGAAGTAATTTTTAAGGTACTTGCATATATTGCTTCTCAACTCAAATATTACAAGACTTTTACATGAATATCGTTATGAGTTACTACCTGCAACCGGATATACTTTGATACCAGCTGGAATCCTCTAAGTAGAGCAAATACTACAAAGCTATAGTTAAAGTATCTTAGAGAAGACTTTATGTGAGATATGGTAGTCAGGACATGTCCCTGACTTACCTTTTGTCACCAACTAAAGTTGGTAACTTGTACTAACATAAAAAGGTGAACAGTGGTATAAAGTATGGTCAACTACATGTCTCTTTGAGAAAATGCCATGTAGTATCAGAGGTCTGTAACGGAATGTCAAAGACCATACTTATGTCCACTGGTTCATAGCAGTGTCTTCCGAAGGTTAAATGGCTTTGGAAGAACAAGCACTTCCGAAGCCATTTATACTTTGGAAGAGACTACGTCTTCCGAGGCTTGAGAAATTCTTCTTTCTTCACACTTCGGAAGTAGTCTTCTGATTTCTTCTTTTGAGACTTCATCTTCAGAAGTGAATACTTTATCTTCGGAAGTAAAGTTTTGCCTTCGGAAGTAAGACTTTCACTTTGTCTTTGGAAGAACTCTAGTTCTTTCAAAAGTTCTACACTTGGCTTCGGAGGCCTTTGTATGTAGCACCAAAATTTGTCTAAGTGATTTGGTTTTGGTTGCACAAGCCTTCTTCTTGATCCAACACAATCATCCCTTCCTGTTCTTCCATAGCAATGGTTTGGATGACCAAAGTGTCCACATGACAACTTACTTTATCTCTAGAATGCTATAGAGCTGCCTTTAGACTTTTTATCTATTTTTCTTTCTCTTTCTTCTAAACCTTATACTTCTCTTTCATATCTTTTAACTCCTTTTCTTTTTCATCTATTTCCAGAAGTCTATCTTGAATGATACCAGATCTTCTGTTCAGTAGTTTCTCCATCTTGGCTACTTTCTACAATTGTTCAGAGATCATTTCATCTTTTTCATCAGGCCTATTTACCTCTGATCCAGCAACACTTTCAGATAGAACAACCTCAGAAGTAACTTGCCTCATAGGCATCGTCATTTGATTATCCTCCTCAACAGATGATGGTTTGGATTCCTTTGAAGAGCTAGCATAATCACCAAACTCAACAGGCTCAGTCCTAACCAGTGATGATTGAATAGGAGATGTAGGTGAATGATGCATTGGTGAAATATGGGGTGAGTGTACATGTGATATATGTGGAGAGATAATGGGTTGTATTTGAGGAGATGTGATTGGTGATCTATGAGGTGAGGTGATAGGAGTTGGCATAAATGGTGATGCTATTTAGCTGCATGAATAGAAGGCCTAGTGTGAGGATCACCACCTATATCAACCTGTGGTGACACTAGCCCTTGCCCTTCTTCAGATTCTATTGCATGCTCATCCACATGTTGTTCATGATGAGCAACTTGCTCTTCTTCTTGGGATCAACAATAGAAGCCTCTTGTTCTTGTTCCTCTATATTCTCATCTTGGCTGATCTGTTCAAGCATCCATGGGAATAGAGGAATGAATGTACCACTATAAAAATTCCAGGGATCTCTCTTCTTCATGTACTTGTAGGACCTTGCTTTGTAGTGAGGAATATCCATCACTGGTCCCACATGCACTATGTCTGGAAAGGCTTCATTGATGAAGCATTGTAGGAATCTTGGGTACATTAGAAACATGTGTCTTCTACCCTCTTGAATGTTAGAGACCAAACCATTGAAAATATAGGCTGACATGTGAATGGTTGGTTTATGCACAAAGCACATGTAACAGATGATGTAGTGATAAGAATGTCATTCCATCCAGTCTTCCTTTTGGACAAGCAATGTTGGAAGATGTGAATCAGGAATCTCCACTGTAAGTCCACCAACCCTTTCACTATTTGTTTTCCTCATATCCTCCTTCATAGCAAATCTTGGCAAAGAAGGTCATAATCTCATTATCATCCAATTCCAATGGAGTGTCTGCATCATCACCAAACTATAGACACTGTCTTATAGTTTGTTTAGTGATGGCAAGAGTGTGGTCTTTAATGATTTTTCCCGAAAGAGTCCTAACATCATCTATATCTATTACTTGAGCAATTCCCTAGAAAAATCTTATGAATTTCTCATAGATAATTGGTTTGTCAGAGCCACTCTAGTAGTTAAGATAAATCTGATCATGTCTCTTAAACCTTTTGCCTCAGGTACATCAGGGTCAATATAACCACATAACCACTGACATTGTGGAGCTTACTCCATGTAAGGTTAGCAATTGTAACCTGCATTAGAGGCATATAAATTAGAATGATGAATAATAATTATCAGAATGTTTATCATAAATCAAAATGAATTTTCTCAGTTTGACTTTTCATGGTCAAAATTGATTGTTCATAGGTACTATTTCATAAGAATTTGACCTAATCTGATTTATTAATGCATGTTCATTTTTATTGAGTTATTCATGGTTGTATTGATTATCTTTTCTGATTTTATCTCATTTCAATCCTTGGAATCAACTTTTGTTTTTGACATCTCAATTTTTGAGTTACCCTGCTCATGTGATGAAAAAAATTCATGAAAATCACTTGTATGTCAAGTTCTTTCCAGTCGAAAATGTCAATGATTTCTTAATATCAGTTTGATTTTTCATGTTTCTTTATTGACCTAATGTTCTAAGTTCAACATCAGTGTGAATGTTTGACTATGTTAGGTTTTAAACATTGAACATTTTTTACTTTTCTTTGATAATACAGTTGTAATGAATCGAAGCTGAGGAATGTTAGGGTGAATGGATCTTAGAACAAAGGTTTAGGTTTTCGGGTGATGGAGATAATGATGGATGATGAACAGTGATGACCGCTCTTCGTAATTTTTAAGTCTCTCAATTTAAAAAGTATTAAATGACCTTCTAATTTTGGTTTATATAGTCGATTTAATGACTTTTGAAAATGTTACAAGTTTTAAAACAAATGTGGAGTCAATTTGAACATCACTATAGCAAATGTGGTAAGGAAATTGTTCATCTGCATTTATTTACTGTTGCAAATGCGGAAGTGTAAAAAGTGAACAACATTTTTTCACTGTAGTGAATGTGGAAGTTTAATACTTAACAACGTTTGTTCACTGTAGTAAATGCGTTTGTAAAACAATTATCAGCATTTGTATATTACAATAAATGCGTAGAACAAATTTCACCAACATTTGTTCATTGTAGCAAATGTGATAGAGCAAATTCTTTACATCACATAAATTTCAACAAATGCGGTAGAACAAAAGTTTCCCCGCATTTCTTGACTTTCATGCATCATCATGACATAAGAGATTAAGCACATTATTTTTAGTGTTGATGTCAACCACATTTAGGAAGTACGGATGAGTAAAAAGAAATGCGGCAGAACAAAAGTTTACCACATAAACAAATGCGGTTAAACACTTTTGTCCGCATAGGTTTTTAACAAAACTTTTTAAGTATTCTTTGAAACAAATGCGGTAGAGTTAACTTGTTCGCATTAGTTTCACTTTGTTTTTAATGACATGAAAACAGTTACTCGCATTGGTTATTTGCCTGGTTATTGGTTACCTACACCCGCATTAACCAATGCACTTATTGCATTAAGATTTGAACTTAATCAAACTTAATGATTCTGAAAAGTTAACCTTTTTCTAATTTTCTATTGATGTAATAACTGTTATGAAGATTGTCTTTTCTTTTGACTTGTTTATTATGAAGTTTTTGACTGTTGTAGTGATTGTCAATTCTTGCTTGGATTGACTTGTATATCAAATGTGATACAAGTTTCCCGGTGTTTGACTGATCTTGAACTTTTGTGCTCCCAAATATTTGTATATGCTGAGATACTATAGTATAACTTTTGTACCAACACAATCAATTTCTTTTTGTTTTGATTTTATAATTGTTAAGAAAGAAACTACATGTACAAACTGATCAAATTTTAAAGATTTAAAATTTTGGATCATAAAATCATTTTGTAAATTTTGTTTTCTAATCTATAATGAAGAGGAAGTATACTTTTGTTAAGATCATATCAATCTTACATTACACAAGTGCAAGCTTTCTTTAGTAAAATAGACATGTTTATGATCTTATTGATTGAAGGTATGTTTGTCCTCTTAAACTCATACCTGGTTAATATTATAATGAATGTGACATTTATCATGTTTTGATTGATTTGAATATTCAATATGTAGCTCACACACAGAAGCATGGTTTGATCAACCATCCTCATGTAATACATGATAGAACTTTTTAACAACTTACTTGACCAGATTAGTTAAAGTATGAATTCTCACTTTCACTGATCCTCATTGGAGTTTTTTACTTTGATCCTTTTACTTATTTGATCCATATTAGGATTCTTTAGCACTTCACTTTGGAAGGTGATCCATGATAGGATTCTTTTTATTTATACATCCAGTGTGGATGTGTTTCACATTAGGAATCTTTTGGATCATTACATCAGCACTATGAGCTTGTTTCTCCAGGTCTTTGCTCAGCAAAAGAGAGAAGAAACTGATATAGGTGAAAGAGATTCATAATTCATCATTACATGGTGTGTTTAGGTTTCTACACACACATACACTTGGATAAGCCAATACTTATCAGTACTCTAAGATGAGTGTTTCATAGTTGAATATGAGTGTTTAGTTCATCATAGCATGTATCTTCCTTTCCAAGTTGAGCCTACCCACATATCAGGTAAGTCATGTCAGTAATGATATAACGACTGTAAATATATCATTTTCCATAAGTATAAGACACAAGCTTTAGTAATATGATTTCTTTTCGATATTTTAGATAATATTTGAATGTTTTTGTAATTTTTAATTTCACCCAAGGTTAATCATGCTAATTGATTGAACTAGTAATTCAAATCTACTAGGTTAAAATCCCATGGTAAATAAATTAACCAATTAATTATCAGTATGAATTGAATCAATTTGATTAACCATTTTTTTAACACAGTCTCTCAAAAAGTGATATCTAATTTTAATATGTTTTGTTTTTGAGTGTTGAACATGATTATTTGTGTTAAACATGGCAATTATGTTGTCAATGTGAATTGGAGTGTGCAAGAAGTTAAAACCGTAGTCAAGCATGTGGTTTTGAATCTAGAGAACTTGTGAGCAACAAGCTGATGCTGCTATATACTCAGCTTCTGCCATTGAAACATACATATTTGTCTGCTTCTTGCACTGCCAGGAGACCAGTCTGGGACCATGAAATTGATAACCTCCAGAAGTGGACTTCCTGTTAAATTTGCATCCCCTATAATCACTATCAATGTAGCATAGAGATTGAAATCTCCTTCCTTTGGATACCATAATCCAAGAGTAGGTTTGCCCTTAAGATATTTGAATATCCTCTTAACAACATTCATATGAGATTCTTTGGGATCTGCTTGATATCTGGCACAAACACAAACACCAAACACAATATTAGTCTTACTGACTGTTAGATACATAATTGAACCTATCATACATCGATAGTGAGTCTGTACCATTGATTTGCCTTCTAGATCTGGACCAATCATCACTTTAGTGTCAACATGAGTTTTAATGGACTGATGACACGCACTGATTTAATGACTTGCAAATATGTGTGTCATAAAAAGATGTCTTATTTGTTAAAGTCTGAAGGATCGATGACACACACTTTTATGTGTCATCGTTTTAGCGTCATAAAATAAAAAACACGTGGATCATTTTTGACCCATCATACAAATCGGATCTCGTATATATAGCAAAGAAAACCTTACATTTTTGCTCTTATTCTCATTCAGATTTAACATTTTGTGATGACCCTCCCTTCTGCCATGACCATCTTTAGATCCACTCGAGATCCACTCATGATTGAGATCTATTAAATCTTTCTTCTTACTTGGATTGCAAGTTCATATTGTGTTTTGGTTTACTAATTCGTTAGATTTGACTAATGTGTTGTAGGATTTGGAAGAATGAGTCGTTTAATTGCTAGACTTATGCTTCAGAGAGATAAGATTGAGCTTGCTGCTATTAATGATCCATTTATCTCCACTGGCCACATGGTATGGTGTTTGATCTTGGTTATATACGATGCAAAATTGCAAAGGCTAGGATGTACATAGTTTTTGATCTATTATTGCACTATAAATGATTGTTTTATATTCAAAAGATCTGATTTTTTTAAACGTCTAGGGCTTATAGTCCACTAGATTGTTACTTTCTCGGTTCATGCCAATGGCATCCTTTCTCGATGGTCAATTTCAAGGCTTCTACAATATGCGATTTGATCTTAGTATAGAAAAAGTTAGTGAATTTTGTAACTGTTGTAGAGGATTAAGATGAATATTTGAATATGCTTAACCAAAATTAGCAAACGTTTGGGTCTTATTTCTTGTCCTGTTTATTTCATTTGTTCTTTTTCTTTTCTGTGAATAAGTTCTCCAAATATGTTTAATTTAGGACATTCATTCTTTTCATACAAGAATACCATTACTAAGGTTTGTGTAGACATAAATGTTGATGAATTAAAGGGTTTGGGATTGTTAATTGATGAAACAACTTGTAAATTTAGGCATGTTTGATACTCTTAGTATAAGTAGCATTGGTCCTTGTATTAAGAAAAGAAAAGGTTGATAAACAAATAAGGAATCAAAGAAAACTATGAAAGGAGTTAGGTCCTTTTTAGTTTATGATTATCAAATACTTTGTTCTAATATGAATTTGACATATTAACATATATAATGTTCAGGTATACCAAAGAAGAGGTGTTTCACAAGTTATATTAAGAAAAGAAAAGGCTCGATACTCTTATGTTTTACTGATTTCATAATTCGTTTTCTTTAGTTTGATTTGGAACGTTGATCAGACTTTTGATTTGGTAGTGTGTGTTTCACAGCTTGTATGTGATCATTCGTTTTCAATTGAGATTTTGTACCCATTGTAAGTTTACAAGTTGTTTTCTGATTTTTGTGAAAGTTTATGTTGTTAGGTGATTTGTATGAGCTATATGCTTGTTTGTGTTTTTGTTTTATTTCTCGTTACTTTCATTCTTTCATGTTTGTTTCTTTCTCTCTAAGAGAAGTGTTCTTTCTTTGGTTTTGATTGCATACTGTACTTGGCTTTGCAGGTTGACTTATAGTGTGCTATTTTGTTTAGGGTTGAATAAAGTGCCTGCCTTTTGGACTATCTATATACTTAGGTTGTTTAATTGGTATGATTGATTAGATATGTTGCATTCCAAGGGTGTTATTTGCATATTACTATGTGGATTTTTCATTCGTTATATGTATTATATCATTCAATTTGCATTTGGAAGTTCAGGCCTTTACTGAGTACATTACATGTACACTTATGCTTGCTTAGGATTGCTTTACTCATGACATATGACATCTTTGTCTAAGTGTGTGATGAATTATCATTTATTTGTATGCTTGTGTGTTTCTTAAATCTAGCCTGAATATTTTGTTCTATTAACAATCTACGTGCTTTATTATATTTGTTCACATGCACTAATTCTGAAGTAATGTTTTCCAAATATCCAGTCTTGCATTTGTATTTAGTTGTATTACAATATGTGTTAGGATCTGGTATTTGAACGAAACATCAACTGATTAACATGTTAAACCAAACCAAATAGTGTGGAATCCTATTTGATTGGTGATCCAATCAGTGAGAACGCACGTAGACACAATAATGAATTGAATCTAACGTCAACAATCGATTAGAAATCGATCTACAGCGTTCTATGAACTTGGAGTACGAACTTAGAGGCTTCTGGATGGCTAGGGTACGTCTGGAGTCGAAGTGAATTGAATGCTTCTCAATTGTTATGTTTTTCCACGAATTAAGTGGTATTTATAGGTTAGGGTTGCTCATTCGGGCGACTGAACCATGAGCTTGGTTCATTCGTGCGATTGAGACATGCGGTTGATCCATTTGTACGACTGAATGTTCAGTAGTGCGACTGAGTAAGACGCATGAAGCGGTTCAGGCGTATGGACTATGACCACTGTTTGGGTGCATGGTCCAGTCGGATGCATGTGAACTTCACTGAACCAAAGTTTGAATGTATTCTTATTATATCATTATGTATATCGATTCAAACAACCACAAACCTATATAATCAAGTCAATAAACAATACTCCACTCATTAATGAAGTATTAAACATTATATATCATAACCAAACATTATCATTCATTAAGTACCCAATATTACATAAGTGCAAGACATTCACGACATATTACATTGAGATCAGGATCTAGGTACATAAGTGTATCAACAAACTCCCCCTTGGACCTAGATCTATCTATTGTCTTACATCTTTCATAATTTCCTCAAATTTCTTGTACTTAGCTTCTTTGGTGACTCCTATATTTATCTTGAAATCAAAACAGAGTCGTATTACATTCTGAAATTGTAAAGCTTGTACTATATCTCGTGAGTCATAGAACAGTGGCCACTTGTATAATGTATAAACATCATTAGCTGACAAGTTGGTAAGCCACATTGGGTCAAACACCCTTATGGTTTCCATTTCACCATTTCTATTCAAGACTATCACGGTCTCTCCCGTTCTCTAATCGTAGTACCACCATTTGAAATGTGGAGTGAAGTCCTGAGGCACCTCTCGTAGTGGGATCTTTGACATTATACGTGGTGGAATACACTTCAACACAACTTTTGGTTTGCTAATTATGGCGTCAACCTCAGATCTTCTTATGTACCTCGTTGGTTGTTGAGGTTTGAAGTTGACCGTATGGTGTGGTACTCCCTCTTTAGAGATGCTTCAAACCAGCCTGACATCTTATGAGGGTCAACATATAGCAATTTTAACCTTGCTAACTGGTTAAGCTCAAAACCTGGAAGAGTCTTCAGGTCATGTGGAAACCTGAAATACTCAATTCCCTTCTCACGTTTAACTGCGTAAACGTTGAGGTCTTCAAAATATGCCCATGCTATGGTCCTGCCTGCCACCTTTTGATGTTTCTTGACCTTATACAGTTTAGTGTAGGCAGTTGACGTTGAAGCGCTGCGTTGGGCTCTTATCTCCTCAAAACATGCCGCCCATTCTGCCTTTTTGATGTTCACTTCAGCATCTGTGGCTTGGGCCTTATCTTTATCCTTTCTGGATTCTTTTTCCATCCTGTCCAGAGTCTCAAAAGTGTCACTAATAAGAGTGTCTCCCAGATTGGGAATGGCAGTTCCCTCTTTGTCAGTGTACTATGGATAGTGTGGAGCAGTGACCTCTTCTATCTCAATCTCATCAACATCCTGAAGCACATCATCACTCTCTACATTCATGGTAGGGGCATCTTTCACAATCTCTTCAGCATTCAGCTTGAACATTTCGGCTAGTTGCTCAACAGTGAGATTGTGAATGATTTCTCCTTCTTCAGGAGTATACATCACAGATCTCCTTACAATACCTTGCACATCAAGAATCAATGTTAGTTGAGTCTTGATCTGTTGGAGTGGAGCAATATCATATTCATCTCGTTGAAAATCTGGATCTTCTTGATTTAAACATTCAACAACGCAATCAATAATTAATAATCAAGACATAATCATTTACATTACATATAAACATTTATTACATTATTTTTATACATGATCCAGATACAAATGAGTTTAAATAACAATAAAACATCTAAATATTAGTCTTGTCTTGGATCCTGTGTCCTTCTGCTGTCGAGGCTGATGTCGAGGCACCTGGATCTTGAGTCTTTTTGGTCCGCCTCTCACTAGCTTCCTGTGCACCCGAAGTAGATGACTCTCCTCCTCCTTCAATGTCTCCTCCATCCTCATCATCACCTTCATCATCACCATCATCATCTTCATCATCACTCTCATCATCATAACTAACATCACCATCATCACCGTCTCCCTCTCTGATCTTCAGAGGCTCATCTTTTAATCCTTTAAGTCTGAGCATGATCTTCTTGTTCTTTGCCTCCAAATCCTCAATCCTCTTAACTGAACGAGCATTCTGCTCCTGAAGCTGTGTAATCTGCTGAGCTTGAGCAGCATTGAGCTCCATAAGTTGGTTTAGCTGTGTAGCTCTTTGCTCATCGGCAGCTAGCACCTTTACCACCATCCGGTTTAGGTTTGCTAGTTGTTCTTCAACCCTGATAGAGGGTAGAGTGGGTCCATGGCTCATTGGGAATTGATGTGAGGTTCTGGCTCTTTGGGTGGTGGTAGTGGTGGTGGATGTGGTGAATATGGGTGGTGGAATAGGAGTGGATGGTGAATGGGTGGCTGTGGTAATGGTGGTTGGAGGTGTGATAGTAGTGGCAGGGTGTGTGGTAGTGGTGATAGGAGGTGTGGTAATAGTGGTTGTAGTTGTGGTGGATATGGTGGTAATCAATGTAATCCTCCTCCTCTTGCTCTTCATCCCATGGGGCTGAGCCATCCTCTTCTTCCTTGAGCCCTTAGAAGAGGATGCTCCCCTAGGGCACTACTCGGCTGGTCGGGAGCATACGTGGGATCGGTATCATCCTCTCCCGACCCGCCGGGGCGTTCAACAACAACCCTGTGCCCCCGTTCTGTGGCAAGTAATTTGCTGCCCATAGTACGGGTCAGTGGCTCCTCATCGACTCCTCCTCTTCCTCAACAGGTATGAATTCCCGGTGGAATCCATCAGTCTTGCTACATCTCCAGTGGGGGCAGATGCTAGAGATACACTAGCAGTAGTGGGCCCCCTTGATGAGTGGGCCCTTCATCTCCAGCATCCCCGCTATCATCATCATCAGAGTCGTGCTCTGGGAGCTGTAGCTGCTCATCATCTGAGTCACTGTCTACCTGACACCACTTACGCCTGCCTGGCGCCACGTAGTTCTCCTTGGCCAGATGGCCTATAAGCCTCTTTACCTGGGGCTTTACCTACTTACCCTGGTAAACTCTCATACTACCCAGAGTCGTATCATCCATGATCTCCAAAGCCACTGCATCGTGGTGCTCCTTTGGAAGCGAGGGAAGCTTCTCATCAAAAATCAGCTGCAAGAACCTGGGGTACATACAAAAGCCTCTTTTCCCTATGCCTCTAGATTCTCTACGAGGTAAGAGAAGATCATGCTAGAGAAGCTGAAGGGGTAGTTCCGCACCAGTGCCATGTAGGCATTTTGTATCTGGTCTGATAGGTCGTCAAACCTACCCCTTCTGGAAGCTATGCACTTCAGAATAACATGTGCCAAGTACTTATACTGGGGGCACAGGTTGCTCTTGTTAAGCACACCTAAGTGTTGATGTCCCCAGCGTACTTAATCCTCAGAAAGTAGCCTCTCACTGTCAGCAGGTGTAGATTGGTAGGGTATCCAGCATCATCTCCCAACCAAGTACACGGAATGTCTTCAGCTATAATCTCTATGTCCAAAACAAAGATGGAGCTCGAATGTTGTATGGCTCTCGTGATCTATCCACTGATGCATCTCCCAGAAGGCCTGGTGTATAGACCTATAGGGAGTGCATGGAGTAGAGATGGCTTTGTGTATCCTCGATGCTTGAGAAAAGCGACGATCTCAGCAAACTCGGCACCATTCCGAGTTGTGTGGTCTAAATGAGCACAATGTTGTGCTTGGGATTGATAGACCATCTATCAGCCATCGATCTGTAACACAAGATATATAAATGTTAGATACTCACCTACCACAAATCAGTTCTAAGTAACTTGATAGAATTCATTCTGATTCATTTACGCGAATGAATCATGCGACTGTGTTCAGTCGATTGTCCTATCATGCGACTGGACTCATTCGGGTGAATGAACAGGCGAATGAGTTCAGCCGGTTGACTGATCTTGCGATTGGTTCAGTCGGCGACGCTGAGCTCACTCGTATGATTCATTCGGCCGATTGAGCTATTCGGCCAGCTCAATCGTGCGATTGGAGTTCATCCAGACGACCAGTCGCATGACCTACTGTTCGGTCGACTTAGGTTTGAATCTTGACCAATTCATGAACTTCAACGTTGTGCATAGATTCTTTAGACTCACAATCACTTAACTAATAACCTAATAACCTTATTTTTAACATTTTACTTGGTTTCAGTAGGTCATTAATCCATAGAGATGTTCGGTTCTTGTGTCAATCGTGAATCACTAATTAGGGCACCATATCTTTGATTTCTATGAGATTTCATCACATTACACTTATATAAATGCACACACACGTCAGAAGATCAATAGGAATGTATAATCGAGTTCTAAAGAAATTTGGGCAACGTAACGGTATGATGTGCTATATAAGGGTGATTGAAGTGATGAGCTGAATGCGATCGACTGTGGCCCTATTTATACTGAATCTGAGCTTAATCAGCTGACTGGACTCATTCGCTCGGTTCATTCGGGTGAATGGAACTCAGTCGGGCGATTGGCTCACTCGTGCACTTACAGTCGGCCGACTGGAGCTCAGTCGGTCGACTACCTCATTCGCACACTCTCATTCGGTCGAATGGTCATTCTGATAAGCCATTCGGGTGAATGGTTCATACTCATGTCCATTCTGCTGTTTAATGCATGAGTATGGTTCATTCGTATGATTGGTCCATACTCATGGTCCGTTCGTCCGAATAGGTCAGACTCATGAATTTGACTTTATGACCGTTTTACAAATTACACCCTTTTAACTTTTGAATAAACGTTATGTTCCCTGATCATCTCAGACATGATCATTTTACCTTGAAAAACTTTTGATCAACTCAAACGTGATCCTTTTAAAACATTTTGTCACCTCATACGTGACACAATTTTTTTTGAAAGCACGTGTGGTCACATCAAACGTGACCTTTTGAATGATAAGGTCCCTTATCAACTTCCATGACATAGTCCGATACTTCACAAAACTGAAATTTACAGACTTTGTACAAAAATAAAAGAAATAATACTGAAACTTAAAACTAGGACATGTTTTTGTGTTTTTGTGAGGGTAATTCCTAAGACGTAATTCTAAGGAATAATTTTTTTGAGAGAGCAGCCTCAATCATTTAACCATACATGGACTAATTCAAGTTGGAATCATACAGGATATACAAATCATTCAGGACAAGATATTTAAAAACTTTGATGCTCTATTCTTGTATTCCATCTGAAGTCAGTTAGCAAATCTAGGAAATCATGCTAGTACTCTTAGGTCCCCACACTTATTTGAACTTTTAAAATTGTAGCCACAATGATTGTCAGTATATTTGTCCTCTTAATTTCATACACAGACTTTCAACACAGTTTGGTGACAGTTTAAGGTTTGTTTATTTCAACCAGCATTTGTGGATCCCACACTTATATGGTAATCAACATTCCTCATGAGATTTTTGAGCGGTCTAAGGGTAGTGTTCAAGAAGAGACTATTCTTAGAACTTTCAAAGAGAAGCCAATCCTCAGGTCAGTGCCACCGCACAGCAGAGAGGCGGCAAACAACAATGAGTTCTAGAATATATAGATTATGCTTATCCTCAGGTCAGTGCCACCGCATAGCAGAGAGGCACATAACCCATCTTCTTGTTTGAGCATTTTCATTCTTTTTACAGATCTCACCAACAAGATAAGTTATTAGTTTGATTATTGTTTTAAGTGCTTTTGCTCATGCTTTGGTCTTACGCACACATTTGTGGCGTTTATTTTGCTCGTCACCCCTTATTGGAATCTATTGATTGTTAACAGGGATAAGGTGTTACCCACAGCTAGTCAAACATTTTAGTTTAATCTTGGGATCACCAAAAGGTCTAGTCATCTATTGTGTTGAATCTACCGACATATCATCTGTGATCTAGCAACCTTTAGGTCTACTCTCTTTGTATTACCTTAGTGGTAGCTAGCATATCTATCATATTTCCTTTTTTCTTGCTCCGACTACACAGACTTATACATGAGCTTTGCATCTTTATCAATTTTGAATTTTTTAAGTCCCAAATGGTTGTACCTGTGTACTATCATATTCCAAAAATCAAATCGTTATCACACATACGATCTTATTATTATTAGCTTGCCTCTCCTTTTCCCTCGTTTTTTTATATTGCCTAAACCTATTCTCTCCCTAAAATTATAAAACCACCATGGAGTAGCGTTTTAGGATTTTAATAGGCAAGAAATAAACCAATTGGAATTAAACTAATTAAAATCAAACAACGACAAGAGAATAAAATAGAAATAAAAATTAAAAAAAAAAATAAAAGAAACTAGAGACGACACATCAAATTATACATGGTCATCTTCAGGAGTGACCTCACTTTTCTTTTTAACGTCGTTGACCTCTATCAAATATAAAAAACGTGGTTTTTCAAATGCTTTTGTATAGAGGTCAGCGCGTTGAAAATCCCAATTTATTTTTATCACATCGATTAAGTTCTTTTCAAAGTAATCACGTATAAAGTGATATTTAATACCAATGTGTTTGGTCTTAGGATGTTGGACCGGGTTCTTAGTGACTGCAATTGCAGCAGAGTTATCAATAAAGATAGGAGTAGAAGAGAAGTTCAAACCGTAATCCCGCATTTGCTGTTGAATCCATATGATTTGAGAACAGTAGCTTGTAGCAACAATGTATTCAGCTTCACAAGTTGACAATGCAACCGAGGTCTGCTTCTTACACTGCCAGGTTACTAATCTTCTTCCAAAGAACTGACATCCTGCTGATGTAGACTTGTAGTTCATCTTGCAGCCGCCGTAATCCAAGTCGCTATACGCTGTGAGCTCAAAGTCATCATCATGAGGGTACCACAACCCAAGTATGGGAGTGCTTCAGATAACGAAAAATCCTTTTGACCCCAATTAGATGGTTAACCTTAGACTTTGCCTGATATCGTGAGCATAAACATGTAGCATACATGATATCAGGTCGTGAGGCAGTGAGATACATGAGAGATCCGATCATCCCTCGGTACATAGTGGCATCTACCAGATCACCATTCCCATCGGGTGCTACATCATGGTTGTAGCAAATGGAGTGCCAGATGTAGAAGCATTCTCCATGTCAAACCAACTGAGAATATCCCATACATACTGGTTTGATGTAGGAAGATCCTGTTTGGTGTCTGATCCACTTGTAACCCGAGAAAGAACTTCATCTCCCCCATTGCACTCATCTCAAACTCAGCCTTCATTACCGCTTCAAACTCCTTGCATAATTCTTGTTCTTTAAACTGAAGATTATACCATTGACATAGATTTGTACCGGCAATAAATCTCCATCCTTTTCTTTGATAAACAATGTACAGCCAATGACTCCCCTGCGAAAACCGTGTTTCACAAGATGAGTAGAGAGTTTCTCATACCAGGCCCTTGGAGTTTGATGAAGCCCATATAGTGCCTTGTTGAGTTTGTAAACTTTGTCCTGATGATATGGATCCTCAAATCCCTGGGTTGACTGACATACACTGTCTCTCGAATCTCACCATCAAGGAACGCACTCTTCACATCAAGTTGATAAACTTTGATTTCATATATGATGCATAGGCAAGGAAGATGCGGATTGCTTCCATCCGTGCCACTGGTGCAAACACTTCATTGTAGTCGATATCCTCAACTTGTCGAAAACCCTGAACAACAAGCCGAGCTTTGTTTTTGATGATCACTCCCTGATCATGTTTCTTGCGTTTCAAGACCCATTTGGTACCAATGACTTTTGCACCTTTAGGTCTATCTACTAGAGTCCATACACCTAACTTCTTAAACTGAAGAAGTTCTTCCTGCATGGCACTCACCCAAGCCTCATCATTTAGTGCTTCACTTACATACTTTGGCTCAAACTGAAACACCAAAAAGCGGTAGGCACGATGATAAAGGTATCCCTTTTCCATCACAGAGGCATAATCAGCCAAGTACAGCTGATTTCTAGTCTGAAACCCTGATCTCACATCTCTTATAACATTATCCAAAGGATGATAGACGTTTAGACGTGAGCCGGGAGTTGTTGGAACAACTACCTCAGAATCAAGATTGTGAACATTTGATTCTAAATCTGAGGAAATAGGAGTCTGAGGTTCTAACATCTCAGATGCATCATTATGAGATGCTTGTGGACTTGAGGTAAGAGGAACCTGTGCATCCTGGTTGTTCTAATCATTTTCCATATTTTCTTCATCAGAGGAGGAGTCACTCACCTCAAGTGCTCCCCCTGAATCAATAGATGATGAACTTTGTGAACTGCATGGTGTTGAGTCTTGTGAAGGTGTGTTCGTGACATCATACATCATCTTGTTTGCCAACTTGTCTTCTGAAGTAGAAAAAGGAATATTGAAGGATTTGAAGAATCCATCATAGTCGAAAAAGTAAGCAGGTCCTTTTCCAGCAGGCGGTGTGATGTATCTTTGAACATCAATGTTACACCACACCTCTACTTGACCCGTTGAGTTGTTGTAAACTCTCTTGTTCGGTATGTTGTATCCTAGAAAAATCCTTTCATCAACCTTCTCACTAAATTTGCCTTCCTAAGTCTTCTTCAGTAGGGTGCATGGAGCACCAAACGGCTTGAGATACTTTAAGTTAGGTTTACGTCGTTGAAGTAACTCGTAGCACGTTTTTCCATGGCGTTTCACTACCAGAACTCGATTAAGCATGTAACATGCATTTGCTACTGCTTCATTCCAGAATTGAATAGGCAGTTTCAAGTCTACCAGCATAGTGCGTGCCATCTCTATCAAACTATGATTCTTTCGTTCAGCAACCCCGTTCATATGAGGAGTGTAGGCAGAGGTGAATGACACAATTCCCTTTTCCTTGCAACAAGTGTCCATCCACTGATTCTTGAACTCGGTTATGTTGTCTGAGCGTACCTGTCGTACCTTCAGCTTGTATAGGGATTCCAGTGTCGTTACTAATTCCTTGAAGGATTCAAATATTTATGATTTGGATTTCAGAAACATTACCCAAGAGAATCTTGAGTTGTCATCAGTAACTACATAGCAATACAAATTGCCTACGATGCTTCTTGTACTGACCGGACCAAACAGATCCATGTGAAGGAGCTCAAGAGGAAGTTCTATAGAGTGGACTTTCTTTTCCTTATGAGACTTCTTCGTCTGTTTGCCCTTTTTGCACGCAACACAGAAATCCGGGAGTTGGAAGTTTTTGACATTTACTCCTCTCATGAGATCATTCTGGACCAAGTGATCATCTTCCTCGGATTTATGTGTCCCATTCTCCTATGCCAGGAGTTTGAGTCCTTCTCAGTAGCTTTGGACAAGAAGCATTGAACTTCATGATCCGTTGTAGAGGCCTTTAAGAGATCCAAAACATAAAGTTCATTATATCTTGAAGCTGACATTAGAATTTGGTCCTCCAGAATCACGTAGTCCTTCTTTAGAACATAGCACTTCTTGTTGTCAAAGACTACCTTGAATCCTTTATCACAAATTTGACAGACTGAAAGCAGGTTATTTTGTAGTTGTTGGACGTAGTTTACCTTATAAAACTTAACCTTCTTATTTACCACTTCTCTTGGGCTGTGATGTACCCGCTTTGTTTCCAGCAAATGAAACATGCCCTCCTTTGATTTGTCTGCCGTTTGATAAGAGAGCTCCGTTCCCTGTCATGTGCCTGGATGCTCCGTAATCGACAATCCATGTCTTAGTCTCAGCACAATAGTGAATACCTTGCATATTCAATGAAAACATTAGTTCATGTTAGGAACCCAAGCCTTCACTGGCTTGGGTTTCCCTGAGGCATCACACATCATAAACTCAACCCATTGACCATTTGAGGTTGAGGGAAGCTCAGATAGCTGTTTGTTCTCATTTTCAGATGCTGAAGCGGATTTTTCTTTCCATAGAGCAGCTTTGTGTAAGGCCTGTTTGTGATAGACAGACGACTGGCTTATGGATTGAACTTGGGTTCACTAGCCCTTTTTGGAGGCGTCACTAAGTTCCTCTTAAAAGATCTAGGTGTAGAGACTAAAAGTTCTACTTTCCTCCTTGGTGTTTGATAATAAGGACACTGAGACGCTATGTGACCATACTCTCCACAATTATTGCAGGATCTGCTTTCAACTTTACGGTTTATATGTTTTGGTGGAGATGTAAAATTCACACAGTTGGCCTTATTATGTTTGGATTGAGACACTTCTTTATTAGATGTGCGACTTGGTTTTACAAACTTAATTGCTTTACCTAGTTTTACTTCTTTTATCTCTTGTTTACCTGGACTTTGACATGAAGCTCGTGATTGATTAGGTTTTATAGTCCTTTTGGGTTCTGGTTTGATTGGTTTGACCGAGACTTCAAATTAACCTTTTCAAATTTAGTTTCCAGGTTAACACAAGGCATCTTTCCTTTTGCCTTTGAAGTGGCCTCCTTTTGTTTAGAGTCATATTCATTTGATTTACTTACGGAATCTGGATCACTAACAAGAGGAGTGGACACCACATGATCCTTGATGGGGTTATTGCTAATCGGTTTACTTTTGGTGTTCATCAAGGTCTCAGGTGGTGGTGGAACCACTTTATATCCCAGCCCCTCCCCATTATTTCTCTCTCTCACTAAGTGTTGGACAATGTGTGATGAGCTTGTCCAACTATGTAGTTTCTATTTTAAAGAGTTGACTTCTACTTCTAAAACGCTTTCTACTTCTTAGTGTTCTCTAGGGAGTCCAGATAGTACCTAATGTCATTTGCTTGGTTAAAGACGACTACCTTTGTTTCCCTAAGCTGTTTATTCAGTAGGTCTATCTTTTCTTTATAACAGTGCTTGTTTTGTTTTAACACTCTATTTGCCTCAGTGCACAGTTCCAGGTCCTTTACTAAGTTATTATTATGATCTAATAACCTAGCAAATTTTAAATCTATACTTTCTCTAAATTTATTACAATCTAAACAAGCATGATTATTAAATAACTAGTCAGTAGTACTTACCTGAGATGTGAAGATGAATCAACCATGAGTACAGAATCTGTTTCTCCGTTCTGGTGATTCTGACGTTGATGCAGATTTTTCTTCTTCAGGCAGGTGGTTGACCACAGGTGCAGTGTCTTCAGAATTTGACATCGCAAGCTCTACTGCTATGTCTCCCTCACTAGCAGAATCGTCATCAATGTCCTCCATATTAGCTATGTTGGACTTTCCCAGTGACATCAACCGAAAGCTCCAGTCCTGTCCTTCATCCTCATTAGCAGTCAAGGCTTTGGGGTCCTTGCTTGATGAAGTAGAACTGCTAGATGTGGCTTTGTCCATACGATTGAATGACGAGAAGGGATTACCGTTCTCAGTCTTCTTTGGCTTTACACACCCATTTTGAAGTGTCCCTTCTCACCACAGTTGAAACAAGTAATCTTGACTTGTCAAAGCCAAAGGTTGTGTCTTTGGTAGCAACCAAGTTCTATCTGGTCTTTTTGACAAACTTTTTAACTTGTCGGACAGAACTTGCCAAAGCCCACATTATGTCCATACGTTCCAACTCCATTTCATCCACCTGTTCATAATCTTCATCTGCCAGGTGACAATTGCCTCTCTTTCCAGCAACTAGTCCATCATAGGAGTGGACTACAGCAGCTAAGAGGTCCATGTTTTCTTTGGCCACCTCCACTGTCACATTCCAAAGTTTTCAATTTTAAGTTTTGCTGAATTTGCTTCAGGTATCATATACTAGGTGCTAGATGACCCTGACGTTTTGGACCCTGAAGTTGACGGTTGTGCTGGAATTGCTGCACTTGAGACAAAGGCAGTTTGAAGTGGTGCTCCAGATGTCTTGACCGGAGGAGTTGCATTCTAGAGTGCAGGATTCTGATCGTAGTTGGCCTTTTAGGCTCTATACTTCATCCTAAGCTCCTCTTCCTCAATTTCAGAATGAAGTCATTTATGTCTAACTTCGAGAGCATCTCATTCTATCTGAGATTGAAACGAAGGAAGCCCATTTCTCCGGTAGAGCTTCTGCAAAACTGGATACCTTATCCTCCATCGACGTAATTACACCGTGAGTGTGCATCTCACTCATCAAATGGTAGAATCTGTCGATCACATCATCCACACCTTCCTTTCCATTGAAGAGAAGTTGTCGAACTCCTTCTTCAAAGCTTTGGCCTTAATGGCCTTGAGTGAGGCATTTCCGTCATACCTCTTCTCCAACGCATCCCATAGTTTCTTTGCTTTAGTATACTCCGAATACTGATGGAAGATATCCTTCGGAATAGACTGAGTGAGCAAAGCGTATACTTTCTTCTCAGCGTTGTGTTTTACCTTCTGAGCATCCGACATTCCACTTAGAGTATGTTTAACTCTATCTGCTCCTACGGGCATGTTGTACCCTGACTCTATTGCCTCCCACAGATTTGTATATACTCCATTTAAGTAGATTTGAAAACGTTGCTTCCATTGTGGGTAGTCGTCTAACATTATAAGCTTTGGGGGTTTATTGTGAATTCCCACTTCATTCTCTAACAACAGTAGATTGTGGATGTGAGTATCTCTACTTGCTGTGTATGATGAAAACTGGTCGTCTATTTCACTTAACTTTACTATTTAATAAACTGCTGATGTATGCGAATGAAGGTATGCGATTGGACTTATTCGAGAAATTGAACAAATGCGGATAGTGCAATCGTGCGACTGAGCAAATGCGGTTAAGTCAGTCGGCCGAATTAACTAATGCGGTTAAACAGTCCGAATGAGGTTCTCAATCATACGAATGAGCGTACGAATGAGTCCAATCGTGCGGTTGAAGAATGCGAATGAACTTGGTCGTGCGATTGAGCCAATTATGCGACTGAACTTGCTAAAGTTTGATAATTCGTAGGTTAAACGTGTTTTGGCCGTAAAAACTCGAATTTTACCAAACCCTAATCGTCGTATGCCGGAAAAAGTAAACTTTTAGGTCAGGAAACGTCTAGGACTCCGTGAGACACAAAAAGATTGCGTTTTTTATGAAGAAACACAACTTTTGAATCAAAACTATTGAATCAACACGTAATCAAGAGCCAAATCTCTGATACCACTTTTTAGGATTCGGTATTTGAACGAAACACCAACTGATTAACGTGTTAAACCAAACCAAATAGTGCGGAATCCTATTTGATTGGCGATCCAATCAGTGAGAACGCACGTAGACACAATAATGAGTTGAATCTAACATCAAGAATCGATTAGAAATCGATCTACAGCGTTCTCTGAACTTCAAGTATGAACTTAGAGGCTTCTGGACGACTAGGGTACGTCTGGAGTCAAAGTGATTTGAATGCTTCTCAATTGTTATGTTTTTCCATAAATTAAGTGGTATTTATAGGTTAGTGTTGCTCATTCAGGCGACTGAACCATGAGCTTGGTTCATTCGTGCAATTAAGCCTTGCAGTTGATCCATTGTATGACTGAATGTTCAGTCGTGCGACTGAGTCAGACGCATGAAGCTGCTCAAGCGTATGGACTATGACCACTGTTTGGGCGCATGGTCCAGTCGGACGCATGTGAACTTCACTTAACCAAACTTTGAATGTATTCTTATTATATCATTATGTATATCAATTCAAACAACCACAAACATATATAATCAAGTCAATAAACATTACTCAATTCATTAATGAAATATTAAACATTATAAATCACAACCAAACATTATTATTTCATTAAGTACCTAATATTACATAAGTGCAAGACATTCATGACATATTACATTGAGATTAGGATCTAGGTACATAAGTGTATCAACAATATGTTCTTTAACTTTAATGCATGGGTAGGTGTACACTGAAAAAATATTTTACTTTCAAGATTAATTTTCTTTACCAAGTTAGTTATGTGTTACACTTATTTGCTATTGGTTTTAGAGCATCATACATTAATTTATTACTAAATTAAAATGTTATTGATATGTACTACTTAACTTTACTTATATGCGAGATCTTAACAACATAATGTTCAAAATGTGATCAAATGTTAGTTTTCTAGTGTGTTAAACTATGATTTGCAACTTTAAACTATAACTTAAAGTAGCTTATGCTCCTTTTAATAGAATTATATTTGTTTAATTTTCTATTTACTTTTTATATATATCATAGATATACAAATTCTTAAAATATGGTTGTGTTTATTTTCTAATTTTTAGTTCAGAGGAAGGAATTATGAGTACAAAGATGCTAATATTGATGAAATTCATGAATAAGGGTCATCTTTTGTCGTCAACTTTATGTTTTGTTGACATTTTATATCGAACTTGGATTTTATGTTTTTAAATTTAAAATATTACTTATGTGTTATGAAATATTGTATAGAATAATGTTATCTTGCAATATATGTAGTATATTTTGTATTATGTTATAAAACAACTCTGACGGACATGCAAATGAGTAATTATAGGTTTGAAATGATCTCAGGTAATACTTTTAAAATAATGACATGCGTTTACAACACACAAATGTGTGTCTATTTTATTTATGACGAAAAATTCCTGACACGCAACAATGTGTGTCATATATAGATGACACACGAATGCCTGTCATGTTCATTATGAAAGGGCTTCCTTGACACGCATTTGCATGTCATCTATACCCTTTTATGACATGCATTGCGTGTCATTAAAGGTATATTTCTTGTAGTGTTTCCATATATTTGGATTTATCGATAAAGATTCCATCTGCTATCTATTGGACTTGTACTCCAAGAAAGAATGTTAGTTCCCCTATAGCACTCATTTGAATTTTGAATGCATAAGGTCTTCAAAGTCTCTAGAGAGTAGCTTGTTTGTTGAGCCAAAAATGATATCATCCACGCATATCTGGACTCACTATGTCTTTGCCTTTTCCCTTTCTGAAGAGTATCTGATCATCTTTCCTCTTTCATATCCTTTTTCAAGAAGAAAAGATGATAGAGTATCATACCATTTCATTGTTGCGTAATGAAGACCATATAGGGCTTTGTCAAGATTATACACCCTATGTGGAAATTTTGGTCTTCAAATCCAAGTGGTTGACTAACATAAACTTTTTCAGCAATATTTCCATAGAGAAAGGCACATTTCACAACCATTTGATAAATAATGAATAGTCTTGCTTTATTTCTGATGACGATTCCCCTGTCATTAGTTTTGTTTCTATATAGCCACCTCGTACCATTAAGGTATTGTCCTTTTGAAAGATCTACCAGTTGTCATACTTCTTGTTTCGTGAATTGTAGCAACTCTTCCTGCATTGCCTTAATCCAACTATTGTCTTAAAGTGCCTCTTTGATATTTTTGGGTATTGTGTAGTGCCCACTTGACAAACAAAGCAAAAGAACAAACAGAAGTTTGCTATGCTTAATTTGCTTCTTGTCTCCGTTCATTAAGTTCACCAATGATGCTTTCAAGTGGATGATTCTTGTGGATTCTGATTTTCGGAATTAAGTCACTGGAAATGGTTACATCAAGATTGGAAACATTCAGATCATCTTGGTGAGAGGAATGTTCATCTTAAATTGTTGGAGAGTTATTAATGTATCTAAGCCAGTTAGTAGCACTTTGATTACTTCCATCATTTGAGGTTCTATCAGTTTCAATTGGAGGTGTAGCTTGATCTTGATTTCTAGATTTAGTTAATGGGTCTTCTCAAGGAGATGGTAACATGCTAGGACTAGCTTTAGTTGAAACGCTTTGATTTTGAGATGGTTGTATGATAGGATCAGCTTGTAGTGGAACACCTTCAATCATTTGCTCAGTAGAGTTTGGAGGAACCATTAGGAAGTCATCTAATCTTTCTACTATTGAAGAAGGTTCTGCTAAATGTAGCTTTCCTGCATCAGACAAGTGAAATTGATCAAAAGATTTTGTAAATGAGTCAATATCAAACAACCAGTCGGGACCATTTGTTGATTTGGGAAATGAATGTTCCTTGAATTGAACATTTCTTGATTCATTAATAATGTTTAATCTAGGATTAAACACTCTATAAGCCTTTAAAACAAAAGAATAACCTACAAAGAGTCATTTATCAGACTTAGATGAAACTTTTTCCAAATAGTCTCAAGTGTTTAATATTAAGATAGGACTGCCAAATGACTTGCAAAATCCAGTAAATGGTTTTCTATATAGAGAAGTTCATTAGAATTCTTGTGGCTTTCTTTTACAATCAAAATTCTATTTTGCACAAAGCATGATGTGTTAACTGCTTCTGCCCAAAACGTGATTGGTAATTTAGCATCGGCTAGCATGGTTCGTACTACTTCAATCAGTGTTCTATTTCGCCTTTCAACTACCCCATTTTGTTTAGGAGTTATAGTTGCATTACATTGATGCCTTTTGTTTTACAAAAGAAACTCATATCTTCATTCATAAATTCTATCCCATTATCACTTCTAATTGTTTTGACCTTAAGATCAAGTTTGTTTTCAAATCTTGTGATAAAATCTTTTATTAATTGGGACGCTTCATTTTATGAAGTAAGAAGAAGACCCATGTAAAGGTGGAAAATTCA
The DNA here is from genome assembly GCA_025506515.1 of Flaveria trinervia. Lineage (NCBI taxonomy): Eukaryota > Viridiplantae > Streptophyta > Magnoliopsida > Asterales > Asteraceae > Flaveria > Flaveria trinervia. The sequence continues at coordinate 40,815,703 of CM046442.1, forward strand.
TCAATGATCACCAAATAATATTGTTTCTTTCCAATACTCATAACACGAATTGGTCCAAAAAGATCCATATGAAGTAACTTCAATAGAGAATTGTTTGTCTTCACCAGTTTTGGCTTGTGGGAAGATCTATGTTGTTTTCCTTTAAGATACGCTGAACAATGATCGATAAAGTGAAATTACTTTTGGGGTAAACCAATAACATGGTTTCCCTTGGCCATCTATTCATGTTTTTGAAATTGGTGTGTCCCAAACGTCTGTGCCAATGCTATGACTCGTCAAAAGATGCTTTTGACAGAAGACATGTTTCTTCTTTTGGTGTAGCAGAATTGAGGTTTAAGACATAGGCGTTATTCTTCCTCGGGGTCTTCAAGACAAACCATTCTTCAAGAATTTGAAATTCTGGTTTCAGAATATAGCAAATTAGTGTGAGTGAAGTGAGTTGAATATTTCTTGTCACTGATTTGAGACACGCTAAGCAGGTTGAAATTCAGTTGTTTACAGTAGTTCACTCTATCAAAGCTCAGCATCGCATTCATCACAGATCCTTCACTAGTGATTTTGCACTTTGTGAATCTCATCAAATGCCACAGTAGTTCCTTGTATGTGCTTGAAGTCATGAAGGAGGGAATGATCTCCGGTAATGTGTCGGGAGCATCCACTATCCACGTACCATAAGCTATTGGACTTGTATGGATGACCCTGCAAGCACAAAAGAAGTAATTAGAATGTGTAACCCAAGCCATAATGGTCTTGGGTTTCCCGTTCCTATCTATGATAGTAACTTCTTGGTACTTTCTGCTAAACTATGACTTAGAGGGAGGTGTTCTAGTAGATTTCTGATAATATCTTGCATGTTTCATCTCATCAATTTCACCTGAAGAGTCAGAAGAATATTGAAACCTTTGGTTCATGTTTCTTTTAAGTAACCTAACCCGTTTTTTATTATCAAACATCATTTTTGATTTATGAAGATCATGTGTTTGTTTGATGTTATGATATTTGATTCTTTGAATTTTCTTCAACTCTTATATGCTACCCATATCATTATCATAACTAGAAGTCCTGGATTGATTATTATGAAAATGATTTCTGATTTCGGGTTTCACATATGAGATTGGTGAGAGGGCTTGTTTCGGGGAATTCTCAACCCTTTTTGCTTAAAGAAACAATAAGATGTATTATGGTTGGTCATATCATAGACTCAACAATATTTGTTAAAATAACAGTTCTTGGTAGAATGATTGTTCATACCACAAATTTTGCAGTATTGATTAAAAGAGTACTCATCTATACTATGATTAGACGTTTCACACACATCGCAATACATGTGTTTATCTCTTAATGTTGATCTTGATGTTGAAGGCTCGGTAGATTTACCTGTTTTCAACTGAGTCTCAACTTTTGATTTTGGTGAGGAAGCATGATCAGCCTTTTTAGTAGTTTGTTTCACAACACTACTAGGTTTGTCTTTCCTAGATTGTTTCTGCTTCCTTACCCTTCTTACCTCCCTTTCTAATTGATTTACATTTTCTTTATTACAAATGTGAAAACCAATCCCTTGCTTTTGTTTTGATGATTGAGGACAAGTGAAAATTTGTTTTTCTTTGGAAAAGAAACTGTTGGACCAAAAGAACCAATGAGCCTGATCAGATAAACCTCTAAGTCCTATAGACATCAAAACAACTGCTGAAGACTTGATCAGCTGTTGTAACAAAGTCTGAAGATCAACAGCTGAAGACAAAAGTACTGAAGACTTCAACAGCTGAAGACCAAAGTCTGAAGATCAACAGCTGAAGACTAAAGTACTGAAGACTTTAATAGCTGAAGACTAAAGTACTGAAGACTTCAACAGCTGAAGACCAAAGTTTGAAGATCAACAGCTGAAGAACAAAGTACTGAAGAACAACAGCTGAAGTACAAAGACTGAAGACATCAGCTGATGACAACAGCTGAAGTTCAAGTACAAGTACTAAAGCCTTTAGAGTTTGTTACAACAGCTGAAGAAGCATTCTTCAGTTGTTGTGGTGGTTTCCTTTCAGTAGTTTTCTTTTTGTTTCAGTATTTGTAAAATGACTGAAGAGCATGTTCTTCAGTCGTTGTAGTTTCAGTAGTTTCTTTTCAGTAGTTGTAGTGATAGTTAACACTTAGTATTTTTGTAAGAAGATGTCAGATTTTGACATCTTCAGTAGTTGTGTTAACTATCAGTAGTTTGAATAAATTCTGTTAGATGTCACTATCAAGTTACATCAGCAGACGTCACATCTCTTATATAAGAGGTGTTGACCTAATTGTATGTGTGACATTCTGTTACCACGAAAGCGAATATTGAATGAAATATATTTTGCAGAATTCTCTCTGTCTATAACCGTTTGTTCTTACCTTGAATATCTTTTGTGTTCTTGTGAATTGGCTAATTCATTGTTTGATTTCCGCTGCTATACTCTCTAATCAATCAAACGTAGATCACTAATCCTAACAAATGGTATCAGAGCTGGTTAATCATTGATCGATCTAACAGTTGATCATTGAAACTGCTATTTGATATCTATGTTTGATTGAATTAGCTTATTTGCAAGAACTGGTTTTAGATTATTGATCTTCTGCCGCTTTCGTTTATTTATTTTGAGATCTCTATTGGTTCAATTTGGTTTGTTGTGTTTTGTTCTAAATCTCCTATAGCTTAATTGAATTGGTTGAATCTGAGATGACTACTCTTCTAATGACCCTCACAATACCGGTTCCTCAACCAAGCCTCCGATGCTAGTTAGGACTGAGTATAACATATGGCAACGAAGGATGCTTCATCACCTGTCTGTTAACAGTTTAGGTTGTTGGACATCTGTGGTACATGGACCACATAAGCCTATGGTGAACAATCCGGAAACCAATCAAATGGTTTCGAAGAAGAAGGAACAATACTCAAATGAAGATCGGAAACTGTTTGAGATTGATGCTAAAGCCCATGGAATTCTGGCCATGGCACTGCCGAAGGAAATCAATTCAGGGCTTATGCATCATGAAACTGCTCATGACCTCTGGAATGCACTGAAAGAACAATTTAGTGGAACTGATGAGGTCTTAGCAAACAACAGAGAAATACTCGCCCAACATTATGAGACATTCTCTCATAGAAAGGGTGAGACACTGACTCAACAGTTTGAGCGTTTTTCCTGTTTGATCTCTGAGCTGAAAATGGTGAAATAGGAATACACCAACAGCCAAATGAATAACAGATTCCTCAGATCACTGCCTGAGAGATGGGATACATACACTATTGTCCTACGCTGTAGTGCAAATCTGGATAGCCTATCTCTCACCCAACTTCATGGGAAACTGCTTACATTCGAAAGAGAGATAGAGCAGAAAAGGAAACTGTCATCATCAGGAAAGCTCACTGATGACTTTGTACCAGGGAACACTGCCTTGGTTGGTCATGAGTCAGAATATGCTGCATCTGAAAGCAATTATGATGAGCATATTGATTTCTCTTCAAACAGTTTTGATCATGCATTTGTTGGTATTGATAGTCATTCTGGCAGTAATAGTGACAATCTATGCTTCATCATGGATGATTTGAAAGGAATAGTTGATGATGATCTAGAAGAGATGGATATTCTAAGCCAAATGGCCTTGATTAATATCAGATCTCAGAAGTTCTACAAGAGAACTGGCAGGAAATTTCCTGGACTCTCTGGCAAAACCAAAGTTGGTTTTGACAAGAGTAAGTTGAGGTGTCACAAATGTCAAAGGCTTGGACACTTTGCAAGAGAGTGTAGATCAACTGGATCTAACTCTTCTGCACCCTTTGTGACTTTTCCTAGCACTAGTCCACAAAACAGAGGGCAACATACTGCTGGTTCTGGTCATCATTCACACCCTGTGTCTCCTGCATACTTTGTCCCCTAGGGTCAAATGTCATATCCTTTTCCCTGCTATTACTTGCCTCAGCCAAATTCGGTTCAAGCTCCAATTGCACAACAACCACATGCATTACCTGAACCTCAACCTTCCCAATCTCATCAACAAACTCAACCTCAACAACACAACTTTTTCACCCTAGGAGTTGTTGACTGGAGCAGTTTACCAGATGATTTGTCTGGTCATGAACAACTGTTTTCTAGTGTTGGTCAACATGGTGGTGACAGTCCTTTTGGAAATCTAGCTCTTATGGCTTTGGAGTCTACTGATACTTCATCCTCTAATGCCTCTACACCACAGGTATCACAGGTATCCTCTGAGGCAAAAGCCAAACTATGTTCTGAAACATGCATAGCCGAATTTGCATCTATTAGAGAAGCAAATGTAGCTTTAATTAACAAGAACATTGAGCTAGAACAAACAATTTCCAAAAGCAAAGCTGAATTTGAGTCTGTAATTAATGATAAGAATGATGAGATTTACAACTTAAATGCCAAATCACTGATGATAAGGCTAGGGAAGAGATACTTCTAGAGAAGTACAGAGACCTCAAAGAAACACTTGCAACTACCCAGGTAGAGTGTGATCGATGGGTAAATTCTTGCAAGGGTTTTGAAATGCTTCTTAGTAAGCAATCTGCTTCCAATGTGAAGTTTGGCATTGGTTATAATCACACTGCTCCTCCTACAGACTTTACTCCCAGAGCAGAGGTAGAATCTGATGGTGAAAGCAATAACCAATCCTTTTTCATTATGTGATCTACTATCTGATACAGCACCATCAGAAGTAGAAGCCAGCATAAATTCCTCTCAGAAACTATCAGCTGATGTTGATGGTTCAAATGCTAACACTCATATGATCACAAAGTTGATCACTCCAGGTGATATTTCACAAGTATTGAAAGTAGTAAAAAGAATGTCATAACACCTGGAGAACAAGCCCAAACTACTACATGTACTAAAGGAAAGAAAACTGCAAGTAGAAAGGGTGGGAAAACTACTGAAGAAGATATCAAGAAAGCAGGTACTAAAGCAAAGAAAACTGCTAGTACTGATAGCAAACTGCTGAAGAACAAGTCTTCAGTAGTTTCATCTTCTTCAGCAGATGATCAACTTAAGATGAAGAAAAAGCCATGTGAAATATGTGGCTTATTCAATCATCTTACTGATGATTGCTGGTATAAAAAGGGCTCCAAACTCAAACATAATGAAAACATTAAAGAGAAAATGGATAAAATGAAAACTGAGTTTCAAATCAAATTTGTATCAGCAACATCAAAACCTGTAACCCCAAAATCCAAAAAGAAAGGGGTTAAACAGGCAACAGCTGAGGTTGCTCAAAGAGAGATGGTACAACACATGAACCCATCCAACTCAAGCACTAATGTGTCTGATGAGCTGAAGGCTTTATCACAAAATCAGACACAACTTGTTATGATGGTTCAACATCTATTGGAGAGAGTCAATCAATTAGATGCTCCTGTGTTGAAACCACAGAGAAGAAAATCCATGCCAAAGGATTCTTCTTCTTCACTATCTCCATCCCCTCAGGCTGTTATTCATAGCAAGTCTGTTAGTTTACCATCTGTTGATGTGAATAGACCTAAAACCAAAAAGGTTTGGGTCTCAAAAACTAACTAATTGTTTATGATTGCAGGGTTCTTCAACATGCCAAAGTAGCATCTGGTATGTAGACAGTGGGGGATCTATGCATATGACAGGGAACAGCTCTCTTCTTCATGACTACTCTCAAGGAAAGAAGGGTTTGTTTCTTTTGGCAACGATGCTAAGGGTTACATCATTGGAAAAGGCTTTGTCTCCAATGGAGAAATAAAGTTTGATGATGTTAATCATGTGGAAAATCTCAAGTACAATCTCTTGAGTGTCAGTCAAATGTGTGATAAAGGCCATGTTGCTCTTTTCACCAGTCAGAACTGCAGGATTCTGTCATCCAAAGTTCTGAATTTGGTTGATAAGGTGTTGGATGATCACACCCTCATGAGGGCAAACATGACATGAAGGGTGTATGCCTTTGATCTTTCCAAGAAAATAAATATCAGAGGCCATCCTTGCCTATTTTCCAAATCCTCTCCTCAGGAATCTAAACTGTGGCACAGACGGCTGGGTCATGTTAATTTCAAAAACATGAATCAGCTGATCCACAATAGTTTAGTGAGAGGTTTACCAATAAAGGAGTTGCACTGTGATGAAACCTGCACTGCTTGTTTAAAAGGAAAACAACACAAAGTCTCATTCCCTCCTATTGAAGAGCCTAAGTCCACTGCCTGCTTGCAATTACTGCATATGGATCTATTTGGTCCTGTGAGAGTGATGAGCATGGCAAAGAAGAAATATTGTCTGGTAATTGTGGATGATTACTCCAGATTTGTATGGACTTTCTTTCTACATTCAAAGGATGAGGTTGCTCAGAAGATTATCAACTTTGTGTTGCATGTTGAGAAGCAGTATTCCCTTTCAGTCAAGTGTATAAGGAGTGACAATGGAACTGAATTCAGAAACCATACACTTGATGAATTTTATCTTTCAAAGGGAATCAAAAGGCAGTTTAGCATCCCAAGGACTCCAGAACAAAATGGAGTAGTGGAGAGAAAGAACAGGACCCTAGTTGAAGCTGCAAGGTCTATGTTGGCTGACTCTGGTTTGCCACTGACCTTTTGGGCTGAAGCTGTTATCACAGCTTGCTATGTGCAGAATCGAGCCTTAGTAAATCAGAGGTTGATGAAGACTCCATATGAAGTTCTACATCACTTGGCTCCTCTAATTTCATTTTTCAAAGCATTTGGGTGTCCCTGTTTTATTCTCAACACAAAGGACCAACTCCAAAAATTTGATCCTAAGGTGGATGTAGGGTATTTTGTTGGTTATTCATCTACTTGCAAAGCATACAGAGTCTTCAACTGCAGAACAAAGATAGTTGAAGAGACTTTGCATGTGAAGTTTAATGAATCTCCAACGGACAAGATTCCACAAAACCCTGTGGAGTTGTTTGATTTGGACATACTGCAATATGTTCCTTATAAACCTCCAGTTGTTGCAGATCATGTGGATAAATCATCTTCTGCAGCATGTCTTCCACCTGGTGGTATTGATGATGCTGATGATAATATCAATACTCACCTATTCAAGTTTAGTGACCAACTGCCTGAGTCTGCTAAACTTGATGTTCCTGTAGCTTTAGCAGTTCCATCCACAACAAATGCTGATGAGATTTCTGATTCCTCTACATCTTTTGAGTTACCATCAAATTCTTGGTTTCAAGAGTCTGCATCAACATCTGCTAATGCTGAAGGTTCTACAAACATTTGCACAGATATCATTGTTTATCAAGAGCTGAAGAATCACCCAATGTCTCAAATCATTGGTGATATCAATGCTGGAGTTTCAACAAGAAGTCAATTGTCTAACTTCTGCTTCTATGATCTCTTCATCAGTCAGCTAGAGCCAAAGAACTATCATGTTGCTTTAAGAGACAATGGATGGGTTGAAGCCATGCAGCTTGAGCTACTTCAGTTCAAGAAACAGCAAGTGTGGGAACTGGTTCCTCTACCCCCAGGTAAGTGTGCAATAGGCACTAAATGGGTTTTTAGGAATAAAACTAATGAAAATGGGCTTATTGTTAAGAACAAGGCTAGACTGGTTGTACAGGGGTTTCCACAAGAAGAATGTATTGATTATGATGAAACCTTTGCACCTGTAACCAGACTAGAGGCAATTAGATTGTTCTTAGCCTATGCTGCATTCCACCATCTTAAAGTTTTTCAAATGGATGTCAAAAGTGCATTTTTATATGGTAAAATAAAAAAAGAAGTTTATGTGTGTCAACCACCAGGTTTTGAGGACAATAAACATCCTGAATGGGTGTATAAACTTGATAAGGCTCTTTATGGGTTGAAACAAGCTCCTAGAGCCTGGTATGAGACACTTTCCATTTTTGTTCTCAAGAATAATTTCACTAGAGGCTCCATAGATAAAACTTTGTTTATTAAGAAGGTGGACCAGCATAAGCTACTTGTTCAAATTTATGTTGATGATATTACTTTTGCATCCTCTGATCTCCAGTTGTGTGATGATTTTACCAAATTAATGAAAAAGAGGTTTGAAATGAGTGCAATGGGAGAATTACAGTTCTTTCTAGGCTTGCAAATCAAACAAAAGGCTGATGGAACCTTTATTCATCAGTAAAAATATACAAAAGATCTTTTGAATAGGTTTGATTTACAAAATTGTAAGCCCTGTTCTACTCCCATGTGCAACACCACACAACTGGATGCGGATCAGAAAGGTAAAGCTGTTGATGAAACACTTTACAGATGTATGATTGGGTCCTTGATGTACTTAACAGCTTCTAGACCAGACATCATGTTTGCAACTTGTGTTTGTGCTAGATTTCAGCCTGCTCCTAAAGAGTCTCATTTGATTGCAGTCAAGAGAATCTTTAGATATTTGCAAGGTACACAATCTCTAGGTTTATGGTATTCCACTGGACACTCTTGCAAATTAGTTGCTTTTTCAGATAGTGACTATGCAGTGTGCAAGTTAACTAGAAAGTCAACTTCTGGTGGATGTCAATTCCTAGGCAACTGTTTGATTTCTTGGCAGAGTAAGAAACAAACATCTGTTGCTACATCCACTGCTGAAGCAAAGTACATTGCAGCTGCAAGTTGTACTTCTCAGGTACTCTGGCTTCAGAACCAACTTTTGGATTATGGCATTACAGAGACTAAGACTCCATTATTAATGGATAGTGCTTCAGCTCTGTGCATTGTCAAAAATCCAGTCCAACACTCTAGGACCAAACATATAGAGATCAGACATCATTTTATTAGGGATAGTTTTGAAAAATGTCTGATTGATCCTAAGTTTGTGCCTAGTGCTGATGAGCTTGCAAACATTTTTACTAAGCCTTTGGATTGTTCAACATTCCAAAACCTAGTGTTACGGCTTGGTATGCTGCAGCTAGAATAAGTGATCACTACTGATGATCTCAGTATATAAGTACTGATGATCATTAGTGCCATATCACATATAGTATTGATTCTGTTAAAACAACTGATAAAGTTACAACTACTGATGTAGTTATAACTACTGATGTCAGTAAAAACATGTAAGTACTGATGTCCTATGAAACAACTGAAAACAGCTAAAAGGCTGATGAGTAAGTGTTGAGGACAGTATGAAACAGCTGAAAGGCTATGAATTGACGAAAACTACTGATGAGAACTTTCTCTTCAGTTGTTTCTACAAATTTGTTTCATCCTAAACACTGATGACAAAACCATGTCTTCAATAGTTTCACAACTACTGATGACTAGCACCAAGTCATCAGCTGTTCACAACACTGATGACAAAACCATGTCTTCAGTAGTTTCACAACTACTAATGACTAATACCAAGTTATCAGTTGTTTACAACACCTAAAGACCAAACCAAGGTTTTGAGTAGTTTCACAACTACTGATGACTAAAACCAAGTCTTCAGTTGTTTTCAAACATCTGAAGTCAAAACCATGGTTTTCAGTACTTTTATAACTGCTGATGCCTAAAACTAAGACTTTAGTTGTTTCAACTTCTGAAAGGGTAATACCATGTCATCAGTCGTTTACACCTACTGATGTATAACACCAAACCCTTCAGTCCTTTTCTCACCCTTACCCTATAAATACCCCATACTAATCCTTCAGCGCTTCATCTTCTCCAAACCTAATGTTCAAATCTCCAAAACTTCTCTCTCATTAACGGCGACCATGCAGCTCAAACCACGACATAACTGTGTTGCCTACCTCACAAAATCACCCTTCTGGACAAAGTTCGATAACGCCATGGATCTAATGGTCCAATCTCCCTACCAAACGGCCTTCCTTCTAAATCCCACCATTCATGCCGAATCCTTACACCAACTTTGGACGAACGTCAACCTTATAACTAGGGTGAACAACACTTAGTCTCTCCAGTCGTTCGTCAACAACCATCAAGTGGTCATCACTCCAGAAATCATTCGCCAAACCCTCAACTTGGATGATGCCACTTTCCCTGTTGGGTATCTAAAGGGCACAACTGATTTATCCTTTGCCCACCATGGATATCAGGGAAACCTCAGTGCCTCTACCATCCTGAAGAAGCATTTCCATGATGCAGAACGTCTTATATTTCACATGGTTAATGTTTGCTTAGCTCCTAAGACATCCTCTTGGGATCAAATGTCTACCAGGTGGCAGTAGGTACTATTCTCTATCCTTGAGCAACAAGACTTAAACTTTTCTGACATTATTTTTCTTGAACTTAAGGATATGGCCTCAAAACCTCTTTCTAATTGATTGATATTATATCCTCGGTTCATTATGGCCATCATAGAGAATCAGCTGCAAGCTGAGGGACTTGTTGGCCTTGGAGTCCTTGCAACGACTGTATTGCCTGAAGTATACTCGAGGCACAACTCTGACCAAAAACTGAAACAGGCTTCCAAACTGCGAAAACCCACGCAGTTGGAACCCACAACCACCACCTCCAAATCCAAAGTCCCCACTAAACCAAAATCCAAAAAGCCATAAAAGGCTACTCAGGGAGATGAGTCCCCTGAGGATGCCCCTGTACCACAAACACAGGAAGACATACTGGTATTAACCCCCCAGTTGTGTCAAAGACTCAACCTGCCAAAGCCGCACATGTATCCTCTCAACAGGATCCTGTTGCAACCAATATTGGGGAACCCACACTGCTGGAACCTATCTCACTTGAGAGGGTTACCATTGAAGCGCACCATTCACCCCGGGTGCAATCTGCTTCTACCCAATCACCATATGCAACCGCCCCCCAAAGTCCTACATTAATTGTTGCACAAGTGCTGAGTCAGTTGCACTTCTCACCCCCTCCCCAGATACCAATTACAATTGGGCATACCTCTACCATTGAGGGGTTACATTGTTCCATTTCCTAGTGTAGAAAAGGAGATTGGAACTTCTGGTGAGGCTGTCATTTATCCTGCTTCAGCATATGATCAGGATGTAGTTGGTACCATCACTAAGACCTTACCAGAGGCAACTACTGATGAAGGACATAGTCCTGAGGCAGGAAGTCCCTAGTTCCAAGACAAAGGGGCACATGCTACAACTGATCTACACACAGTGCATGCTCATCCTGATTCTATCAGGAGGTCAGGTGATTCAGTCACCACTGATGATGACCTGGGCTTCTTTTATGATGTATTAGCCCAAAACACCATCCCGGAAAAGGAGGGGAGCAGACTCAAAGAGCTGCTTGCCAAAACTTCTGCGGATCAAAGACCATCTGCCTCTCAACCCCACAGTTGGCACCTTTATCTGAAGGTCTCCTAAACACAGAGCCACTCCCAAATACTTAGCCACCTGCCTCTGCTTCGTGCACTATTTCTCAGGAACAGAACCCCCTGAGCAAATAGCTGCTATCATTCAAAATTCCCTACTTCTCATCACACCTATAATCACTGATATAGTGATCAAAACCATTGATGAGAGGCTTTCCTCAGTAATACAACCCTTAATAGAGGAAGTTGTGGGCAAAAAGCTTTCTGACAATCAAACCCTTGCAACCAATGCAACCAAAAAGGGGGAGATTCAGTCAGTGAAAGGAAAAAGAAAGAGGAGTGCAGAGAGGAAAGAGAAAGAAACAAAAGTGACAGTATTGGAAAAAGAGGAGTTGGCTGTGGGGACTGAAAAAGAGAAGGAGAAGGAAGCTGACATGGAGAAATCAAAGAAAAGAAAGAATGAGAGGGAGACTGCCTTGGAGCTGATGGTAAAAGAGGCTGATGCCGAACACAATAGATCAATGGATAAGATCATTGATCAGTTGTTTAGGCAAGGCCATGACACTGATAAACTTGACTCTGAGATCAGAAGATTAGAGATTGAAGAAATCCAAAATAGATGGGCAAGTTATGATGTGTTAGAAAGAGAAAGGCTGGAGATCATGATCAAGTTTATAGCAAAATATCTTGGAAGATCAATGATCGAAATCAAGGCTTGGTCCAGGGATAGCATCTTGGCAATAACCACCAAGATCTATTCGTCTGAAGTATACACTAAAGAATTAGTTATTGAAGCTTTGAATGAAGCTGGTGCTGGGAGCATGACTGAACTAGCCAAGCAATCTAAAGCCACACTCACTTCCAAAATGCTAGAATAGCCTGTCAACATTCCCACACCAATACCACCAAAACAGCAACCCACCAAACCAACTCCCTTACCTCAAAACCAATAGCCGATGATGTACCCCAAAAGAAGAAGAGAAGGGTATTGAGGCTAGAAGATGATGAAGAAGATGATGATGAAGATGAAGATAGGCTGCCACTCTCAGCTGTCATACAGTTGCCGAAGGCCACAAGTCACTCTCCAACAATTACTCCTGAAACTCAAAGACAAATTGTGAAAGTGAAGCTAGAAGAAGAAGAGCTTCACAAACAACACCATGTGGAATTGTTGAGGAGGGTTGACAAAGCATATGCAGCCACATCTTCTATCATCAACATGAAGAAGCATGCACTCAGATTATACACTCTTAAGCATACACTTCAATATCAAAAGGAGAGAGTGAGGATTTGGCCTGATCCCAGGGTGTCTCATAGGATTCATAAGAAAAACATTCCATATAGATACATTGGCCAGGTGAAAAAGATTGTAGATGAAGGGATCTCACTGGTCTTTGTAGTATCACCCTGGGAAATCCTAGAAGACTTCAAGAAAGCTTATAAAGCTAACCAAACCCCACAGAAGATGCTGGAAAATAAAATGGTGAAAAAGGGGTTAGTATATAAGAGGCTTGAAGAAGTCAGAAAGAATGAGCTCCAGTTGTTCCTAGAGGGTAATCACCCTGATGAATTTGCTTATAGAATAATAACAACTGTGGAGCTAAAGAATGGGAAACAGGTCAAATACCTATCTGAGTACTATGGGCCTGAATCATTATTTGAAGGAGGTGCTGAAGAGCTAACCATGGAGGAACAAATTACCTTCCTTGAGGCCTACACAAGAGAGTCATACAGACTCATAGTGGGGAAGTAGATGTCATGGATGGGGTAACAACTCTATGTCCAGTTCCCCAAGACAGAGTTCCCATTCATACTTTGCCAAACAGATCATTCAGACTTCTTCCCAGGCATGTGCTTAAAAGGGTCACTTCTGAGCTGATCTAGAAGACAAAAGGACCAATCCTTCTGCCATAATAAGTGGGACATCTTCAATAAGTTTAGAGGTTTTGGCTGCATTGGTTCAGGGGGAGTTTGTTGGACCAAAAGAACCAATGAGCCTGATCAGAAAAACCTCTAAGTCCTACAGACATCACAACAACTGCTGAAGACTTGATCAGCTGTTGTAACAAAGTCTGAAGATCAACAGCTAAAGACTAAAGTACTTAAGACTTCAATAGTTGAAGACAAAGTCTGAAGATCAATAGCTGAAGACTAAAGTACTGAAGACTTCAATAGCTGAAGACTAAAGTACTGAAGACTTGAACAGCTGAAGACCAAA